>CAEFZY010017592.1:0-42944 GCA_903066815.1 Brachyrhaphis roseni | reverse complement strand
TATATATATATATATATATATATATATATATATATTTGCAGCGCTCTTCTGACTGTAAATGTATCCCAATCTGCGCCGGATGCCGGTTTTAGAGGTTCGGGAGATGAGCGGCAGGGATTCGGCCGCCAGCTGTCCCCTCCCAATCTCCCAGAGGAGACCAGATTACGTAAAAAGCCTTAATCCGGGTTTAAGACCCGAGCCAGCGGTGCAGGTCCTCTCCAGGGGCAGGCGGGAGGGATGGAGGGAGGAATAAAAAAAGAAAAACACAGATTTATGCTGGGATTAAATCAATGGTTTCATCTTGGAGGCAAGATGGTGCTTAAAGGTGGAAATGTATTTCTAAAACCCTGATGGAGGAAAATTAAAAAAATTAAAAAATCTCCAATTAAGACTCAAACTCAGCTGTTAATCTAGGTCAACAACAAAAAAAATATAAAAGTCTGTCTGGTCTCAAAGATGGTAAGAGCGGCATTTCAATAGTTTCATTCTGCTCATGCATCCTAAGAGAATGAGGTCAAGGGCCTGTGAATCACCGGCGCCTAAAGCCTTGCAGCATTTTACATCTTTTTTTTTGGTTGTTTTTTTATACTGCGTGGAGAACCCCCCCCCCAAAAAATCATAAAACTAGATTTGACCGGGCTTCGCTGGGTAGTCGTTAAAAGCGAAAACGCAGACAGGGCCGTGGCGGGGAATTTTTCCTGACATCTGACAGGGAAAGTGGGTCATGCTCGGCGCTGCAGCGCTGCTAGCCTCCTCCTCCTCCTCCTCTTCAATGGCGGCTATTGAATTAATCACGCTTTACGCTCGGCTGGGCAACGCGGCGCACAAAATGGCTCCCTCCTCCTCCGTCCTCCGCCTCGGCTGCAGAAAAGACTCGAGCGTCGCTCTCGAAGAGCCCGAATCACTAAACTCCACCATCCCTTGACCTCTTTCCTCTTTAGTTGCTGCCAACTGAGTGGAGTTGCTCAATGTATACAGAACCGTCAGTGTGTGAATGATGGAAAGTTGCTGCAAATGGTGGCGAGAACAAGGAAGGAGGATGTTTGTAGATCTCAAATGAACGAGAAACTTTACTTTGAACTTTTAAAGAAGAGTCTAGAAAGTGTATGAATAGCGAAAGTGGCTCATGTTTTTCAAGTCGTTCTTTCATTCAAATGCAATCACAACATATTTAAGATCTCGATTTCATACGTAACTCAGATTCTAGGCTCTTTTTGCAGTTTCTGCATGAAAATCAATGCATAATAATTGAAACCAGACAGACTGAAGACTTATCAATCAGTTTTTGGTAAATGGAGACAAAAATGAGAAAAACAGTAAATCAAGCCAATGAAAATTATTGTCTTTCTTTTAATTTATCATGCGATTAACTCATTTATTATTTAATGTGACGGGAATACCTTATACTGTTTAAAATGTAGATTAATGCCTTCAGGAGATTCTGTTTTTCCACATAAAGTCAGTCTTGGTGTTCTGTCTCTACATATACAATGAAGTCAAATCAAATTCAAAATTTTGTTGGTTACTGCTCATCTGTTCACTCGATTTGGAGGAAATATCAAACTATCGTCCGGTAAATAAAGCTGTAGGTTGGGAGAGAAACAGATGTAAAATCTAGTAAGGAACATCGATAAAATTGTTCAATCCAGATAAAAGCATCTATCGTATGATTAGTCCTGAGTAATATATTGCAAGTTTTGTCAATCCGGAACAACAGCCTTAAAACGTTTTCATTATTGAGGCAAGTTTAATCCTGATATCTCAAGTTTTCAAACTTTGGTACCTTAAGAATTTGCCTATTGGAGTTGTAAAGCATCATATTTGTTGGTTTTTGCCTTTCAATCAAATGTGAGCCACAAGGTTCCATTGTTTATCTAGAAATGCACCAATCTGATATTAATATGGGTATCGGTCCCGATATTCTAGATATTCCCGAAATTCTAGACCAGGTATTGGGGACAATATGTCCAATCCATAAGGGTAGATCTATTCAGTCTAATTGTATGATTTGTGCTCTGAACGAAGTTGTGCCTTATTATTGGTTTTACATTATATTTAGAATTGCTAGTTTCACTTTCTGAACCATTTGAAAGATTTGTTTCAGTTTTGACAGTCAACCTATTGATTTAGTCAATTTTTAGTTTCTTTATCAATTATTTTACATTATACGTTATACTGCTAATCGCACTGACTGCACAAATTAAAATTGTCTTCACATGTTTGTAGCTTGTTAAGCTATTGGTGTATTAAAGTGTACTGGTAAGTGTCTTACTGTACTGGTAAGGAGTTATCAGGTACATTTGTTATTCTGTACATTTATTTCTACGTTTTAAAAATACACATTTTAAGTCAATTCATTTCTGTTTTTCTGTATCGGATCGGTATCGTTTGGCACTAAACCTCAGATATCTGGACGGGTATTGGAAGTGAGAAAAAGTGGATCGTGTATCCCTACTTTATTTCTCAAAAAAAATGCTTGAAATGGTAGCAGATTTACATCCGCCAAATTAACACAAGCAAAATTAGATGTCTGTGTCCATCATCATTTAACCGATTTTGGGACGTGTTTGTGCTCCAATTAGGGGTGAACAAAAGGGAAATTAGCGAGAATGTAGGGCAACAGAGGGGGACCGCAGAGGGTGACCTCTTTGAGCCATATGCTCTGTATCACAGGAGAGTCTCACTTTGGGGGGGAGGGGGGGAATGTGAGAAAAACCTCTCAGAGTTCAAAGTTTGGAGCAGGAAGGGGATGAATAATTACTCTGCTGTCAGAAAGGAACTGATCAAGTAGATATGAAGAGTTGAGTTCGTCTTCGGTTTCCTGGTATATGAGCAGTTCTCATCTCGTCTGGCTTTTGTTTTATGCGGCGCAGAGGGGGGGTCGAAAGCAGGGGGGCGTCCGCCCAGTCGGCCTTTCTATGCGCTGCTATGACAGTCCTCTCGAGCTGTCAGTCTGCATCAGCAGACCAGCATCCTGACATCTCAACCTAAATCACAATCAAAGCTGCAACTACCTCAAACTGGAGGACGCACCCGACAATCAACATGACCGCCGACCACAGAGAGGCTCCAGCTCTAGCTCACGGACTTCTAGCATGCAGAGAAAAAGCCGTCGGAACGGAGGCACACCATGATGCGCCCCGAAGAGCAGCACCAAGTCGGCCATTTTAGATTTGCCACAGTTTGTAATGTGAGATCACTGGTTGTCACAAAGTCATGGCTTCCATACGCCAAGTTTCCCCCGAGCGCTGATGCGGAACGAGACAAGAATGTCCCCATTTCCTTTTCCTGCTACCCTTTTTCATATTTTAGCTTTGTTGCCTCTTAGACGTTATATTTGATTTCAACAAAATGACACGACATTTATCTTTTCGTATGACTACCTTACAATAAGACGAGCCATGGTGCTAGCGTCCGCATGAAGGTAATCAGAATAACGACCTCATCCATTGTGTGTCAGCGAATCCTTTCTACATCTAATGCAGCTAATTGCCAAACAATGAAATCGCTCGTGCTTGAAGCAAAAGACAATCAGTTAAACAATGACAACCACCAGATGTCTGAAAGCAAAATCAATTGACTGCAAACCACGGCGTTCTTCAGGGACAACCAAAAAGATTCCCACCCAGCATGAATTCATCATGTTGGAGATTGCCAATGAAAGCATTTAAAATGAATGGGTTTGAAAAAGAAGTCAGTGGGTAAGTTAATAAGTCAATTAATTATTGATGGCTTCCCCACATCCTCACCAAGAATCTAGAAATTCAAGTTTTCCGGAGTTCAAAGCCTCTGCAACTCCGACAACCAAAGCAAGAACTTCAAACATTTCTGTCTAAAAACTTTTAACAAGTATTGCATTTAAATGTTGGCTTTCCAACTAAAGCATTGTTCTAAAACAACAAAAAAGAGGCCGTAATCAGGAGCAGAAAAAGAGAGTTTACCTTTTCGCGTTGCAGGATACAGTAGCTGATGACCACTATCGCCGTTGAAGAATTAAAAATCGCAAAGGGAAGATGATTTCTCCACCCCCCGACACCCCCACGCACCTCTCTCTTCCTTTGATCGGAAAAAACACTGCCACCCTATTGGCCCGTCCAGCCGGGGGAGGGGTCACGTGAGCAACCCAATCGACACGTGACCCTTCTCGAATTTATATGACGAAACCGACTTGCATACTCGTCGAGCGAGGTTCGTGTTGCGACCGTTTCCAGAGACCGTTTTGCAAACAGGCTGCGTGTTGAGAGAGGGGTAGTTTGGGTGACCATCATCCACCGCCCTACCCACTGCCCCTCACCCTTTAATTTTCCCTCAGATGCATAAAAAAAAAACAAAAAAATATGGGTGGGGGTGGGGGGAATGCCCAATGAGGCACATGGGCATTACAGGGGCACGTCTGGGGACGATGGGGCAGTCTGAATCAGAACTTTAGCCTCCAGGGGCATTTGGAATCCAGAAATCCATCGTCCTTTTTATTGGTAATGACAAGCGACACACACACACACACACCCCCACACGCCCACACACACACACAAGAAAACCAGCTCAGAGAAGCCCTGGCCACAACTTTCTGGCGCTATCGAGCGCCTTAAAACCTGCGCACTCACTCCCATCTCCTGCTTTTTAATCTGCTTCCCTCTGAGAGCGTGTATGTCCAGAATTACAGAGCTTTGGAGGCCACCCGTCCAGATTTTTTTTTTTTTCCAATCCAGCACAAATCCAGCCCTCATGTCAGATGGACAGTTGTGCAGAGCTTAATCTGCCATCATTAGGGTTGGACCGCAGCAACAGAAAAGCGCTAGGAAGGGTTAGGATGTCTGGATTAGGGACAATGCAGACAATAGAGAACAACCTCGCTGTTGATTGTTTGCAGTCAGCGCAGATGCTCCGGACTGTATCTGCTTTTAATTGGCACACCTATATAACGCTGAATGGTAATCATGTCTTTACCTAACCACCCAACTGTAAAATGGCCCATGGGAGAGAATACAAATAGAGCATTAAATGTGTTCCACATTGAGTCAAAAGAGGCAAAGAAAGAGTGAGTGGCTCGCCACACCAGACAAAAGCTGCTACATTAAAACTTCTGGAAAACTGGTCAGAGTGGAAACAAGAAGTGCTTCTAATAACTTCCTTTAATCTTTATACTCGCTCTCCACAGTTCTTTGACATACAATATGCAGTTGTTTGCTTCAGAAGACCCCTGGACCACCTGACTAGGCCACTCCAAACTCTTTATTTTGTTTTCCTTCAGCCATTCGGAGGTGGACTTGTAGGCTAGCTCAAGACTAAAATGAAACTAGACTTTTTCTAATTAGCGAGAGGTAAGCTAATAATTTGGCTAGTAGTTGTTAATTATAGTTAAACAAACCAAATGTTTTGCGTGACTGAAAATATGTTTTGTTTTCTATGTTCCTAATGCCAGCAGTTTTGCAATTCCAAATTGTAGTAGCAGGGCTAGCTGCATGACACTAGGTTTGACGAGTTGTCCTTAATGCTCTCTGTAAGCGTTTTTTGGTCCAATTAATCAGCTGTAACTCCACTTCAATGTTCAAAGTGTTCACAAGTTAATATGAACAGGAAATACTGATTAAGACACTCAGGAACTCTAGGAGAAAGGTGACAGCTAATGAGTTCACAGGGAGTCTCTGTAGTTTCTGTCACTCTATGAGTTGACGTACTTCCTCCACCCAGATCCATGTGTGGCCTCCAGCAAGGTGATGAACCCAGGCTGGTCTCGGACAAGCCCCCACCCTTTCTGTGTTGCTACCTCCCGACATTTTACACACAATTCCTATCAGAGTACCATACTCCTAATGAAAGCAGAAGGGCATGAAGGAGAGATGGTCAATTCCTGATTGAGTTAGCTCAAAAAAGGAAGAGTTTAATTAAAGTAGTCCCCTTACAGGGTGATTCTGGTAAAGTTGGAAGGCAGTTGTTTGCGCTCATTTGACTCTAAAAGGGTAGAAAATTTGTACAACCTTACTCTTTAGTAAAATCTTAAATGGAAAGAACACAAAAAAAATATATCTAAAAACAAATTAGACGAATGGAAAGTAAATAAAATGTAGCAACGGGAATTTGTGCAAAAGAGTGTGATGTAAGATGGGAGACTAACAGGTCATATTGGATTTACGCCAATACTACCACCGCCTGTAATCAATGTTAGATTTCCATCAGTGAAAAACCACATGTGGTCATTGACTCTTAGAGGGCAATAAAACCAGTCTGTCAAAAAATAAAACCTAATGTAGCTCTGTTTAAATGTGTTTTTCCATCTATTTTTTCTATATATCTTACAAAAAATATTCACAAATTCAGAAAGGCAAACACAAATTTCCATCCTTCTTTCTCCTTTCTTTATAGCTGCTTTTTTTTAGTTTTATTTGCTTCACTGAACTTTATAACATGTTAAACTTCCCCTTGCTGATTTTGTCCGCATTCAGCAGATAGAGAAAATGTCAGAGATTAAACACTTATCTTCAACATGTTGCCTTTCCATCAGCTTTGCGTAGTGATTACGCGCATTTCTTTCACCCGCAGTTCTTTTTTTAAATAATTTTACTTCACATCAATCAAAGAACATTAAAGACAGACTGACAACATTATGGAGAAGAGACTGGAAAGAAAACTAAGAAAGAAAATGTGCTTTCATTATTAAAATCTAATATCTAATTTGAAACCCCTCCTGAACCCATTAGGGACAAAGGTGTTAGAAAATGGATGGATGGATGGATCTAATTTGACAAAAAAAAACATGAAACACTTTTTTTAGCTGTAAATTAATATATAAAGAATCTTCGAATATTAGCCGATCAAAGGCATCACATTTAAATACTGCAGCAAGTTCTGATGGTTATTAGAGATGAATGACCTCATATAATAATTATTTGCGAGAAGTCCAACAAGGGCTCCTTGTTTCTTTTCCTGTATAACGTAACGTAATATTCATTGGGGAAAAAATAAGACGTTACAATAGCAAGCAAGGTACAAATTGTGATTTTAAAAGTATCAAGGTAAATCAGTTAACCAGAATGGAATTTAAAAGGATCTGAGAACAGCTCCCTGCGATGCACCACAATGTAATTTTACTCTTTTTGTCAACAGCAGCCACTCACTCCAGAGTAGAACATTATTTAATATCATTGCTGTGTTCAGGTTCAGCAGATAAAAACTAGTCACATTTAATTCAAAATTCTAAAACACCAACAGTGGTCTAATAATTGAATGCAAATAATATGTTTAATTTTGGATGAAAGTGTTGGGCCGGCTCTTTCCAAATTTTCAAGCCCAATTAAATAAGAAAACTACAGGAAAGAGTTTAAATTATTTGGTGAAAATGGAAAAGAATAAAATGATAAAACATGGAGTTACATTTTCCAGACCATGTTTCCTCCGAAAACTACCCTTTTCTTTCCTCCAATATCAAACCAGCTGCACTTAATGTTAGTTTATTGCTTGAAGCTCTGACCCGTGCACTTTTATGTTTTGGGAACAATAAAACCTGAGATAAGTGTGCTTGTTGCATGCACTAAAAGCCTTTGCCCATAACTCTTAAAAACTGCTCTATACAAAACAACTCCATATCCCTAATGGAAAATATCGCCTCAGTCACTCTGCTCATGTGATCAATGCAGCCAGTAATGGGAACATGGTGCCTCCTGGCAAAAACCAATGATGAATAGGCTGTGTGGGCGAGTGGGCGAGGAGCTAAAAAACCATGGCTGGCTCCTCTGGATTCAAACTCTGTCCTTTGTTTGGATACAAAAGTAAGACATGCAATAAAGAACAAGGTTTATCTATTAAAAATTTTACTACTTGTACTTCAAGGACAACTTATTGCACAGTGAGAAGAGAAGAGATTGTAATTTTACCAAACACTTGAAATAAGCTAGGTGGAGTTGAAACAAGCCAGTTACACCACAAAAAAATACCTCATCCTACTGTCGAGCTAGAGAAAATAAGTGGTGAAAATACAGTCCTCTGCGGTGCTCCGAAGCCACTTGCCACCTTGTCTGACACATAACCCTTGACTCTCTCACACTGTCTTGTGTGTGACAGGTAATCGTTTTGAAAATTGTCCCTATCCACCAAAGTATGAAGAAGTTCTTTACCCTTTGAGAAACTGGGTAACCAGTTCTTAAGAATGATTGGACAGAAAGGAGAGAAAATTAAAATTTGACAGCAGCGTGATAAGAATTGAATGAAAGTCTTCAGAGAGTAGAAGCTAAATCCGGATGAGTTAACTCGACACAGCCGGCCTGCTGTTTCATACTGCTATCAGTGTTTGTTATGAATTGCTTCCTGAGGGCTGATTGAAAAGAATCTTCTCTTGAACTGATAAATCTGACCTACATTCCCTTGTCTCGTCTTGTTCTGCTTTAATAAGATCATATTTATTTATTATAGAGTGTGGCTTCCCCTAAAAAGACATCAGCAAAGCCTGTGACTTTCTGAGTTCCTCTAACCAAGGATTACCTCCTGGTGATGGAGGGGAGAACACTCGTATTGAGTCCCAACAAATACCGTGTGACAGGAATCTATTTTAATCACCGTGTCTCATCAACACAATCGCACAAAAGATTTAGAGCCTGGACCGTCCGATGAAATGTGACATGTTAAGATGTGGGGCACATACAGCTGTGAAATCAGATGAAGATGATGAACTGTCTGCTGAACAACAGTGGGAATGTTAACTGCAGGGAAGACTGTCCTAGAATACACATCTGGATTGTTGATTTACATTGCAGGGGAATGATGATGGATATTGATTGATTGATGAATTTATGAGTGAATGAGGCTTATGGATGAGTGGCTTAATGGTTAAAAGAGGATTTCAGAGGATGAGCAAACCATTTTCTTAGCTTGTTCAACGACAGCCGTGATAAGAATTGGACCTGACCATCCCAGAGGCTTTGAGATGAGACACACACACACACACCCCCACACATACACAAATACACACAGATTTGGAGGAACAACACTGGTCCTCGGGACATTTTTTGATGCCAGCAAAGTTAGAGGGCCCCAAACATACAAGACGAAGCTTAAGGGCTTTAGTCGACTGAGACAAAGTGAATTTATGAAACGTCAGAAGGCTGTAATTTCATCTTGTAGACATTAAATCCATTAATAAATAAATCCACAGAGTGGTTTATGAGTCTTAAATGTTAATATTATGCTCCATTTTGAATGACAACTACAAATAGCAGTATTCGAAATAGTCCGTCCAATCATAATGGGCATGCAGATTCTTTTAATTTTGTACTTTTGAGAATTGAGTGGCAACTCCCAAAACTGTGTTCAAAAGTTTGAATTTATCATGATGTTCTTTAATACATTCTAACAAGTTTTTCAAGAATTGGCAGAATTAATATGTTTTAATTTGGTGGGTTTTCTGATGCAGACGGAACATTTCAATGGAGCGCACAAACATTTTAGTAGGGCTGAGATTGTTTGGGTTGTTTCAAAACCAGGTTCCCTTGCAAAGATTTAACTGTCCAGTTTGTAGGATATAACCCTAGATAAAGCACTATATAAGTAAAGGCTGTTTACCATAACCTGGATGTATGAAAATAGATGGATGGTGTTACATATTATCCTTGTGCTTCTTCCTATATAGGCGTGCTGCAGCATTACATCACATGCGCAAGATCCCTGGTAGCCAACGATGACTACCATTGGTTGTAGCTGGCACATTGTCATTTAAGTGATAAAACTTAAATGTTTTCTTGATATATAAAAGAGAAAGGGACACAGTGCTTTTGCTACTAAATGTCAACACCGTGATAACTAGATAAAAAGTTTTGTTTAAGAAAATAGCGAGGGAGAGAGAAGTGTGCCAGTTATGCTAGCTTGACTGTGGCAATCTAAACCTGTAGATGTGCTGCGAAATACGTGTGTTTCGGTTCAGATAAAAAGAAAGAGGCAACCCACACACCAACAAAAATAAAAATCAAGCCTGAAAACACAATACTGTAATTGAATGTTTTTGTGTTTTTTGGTGTTGAATCCCGATACGTTAGTGAAGCTGTTGTGAGTCAGTTGCGATAGCAACCGTTCTGTGTGCAAGGCGGGTGACGTAGAGAGAGTCTGAGTAGTTTTGAGCGTTCTTTGTTTTTTCTGCATTATTTTCCTTTTCTGTGGGTCACTACAGTAGATTAATGACACCTACATTTCCAGGTTTCATTTTAACTAACTTATTCTACTGCGGCACCACGCTAAAAGAACCCTATCTTTGCCTTCCGGCGTTTCCGTATGTAAACTATAACATGCAACATGTCTACACGTCTGTTTGCCCATCAAGGACATCCATCCCAGCATGAACGAAATTGTTTTCTGCTGCAAACCCCGCAGAGAGAAATTTCCTATCAACTTGACAGACACCATAAGTGCTGATCCCTGTCCTCATTTGGCGCCATCCAAATGGCGGCGTATCCGTTGAAACTCCGCTGAGAAATATTACGCGGCTAAATGTTCACATCCACGTCGAGTTCTTTTGTATTTTCCTCTATCTAAACGCCGCCACTGATCTACTGAAACTGCTCTGGCTGCCTCCTAGCTGAAGCTGCCAGTATGACAAAACCAGTTGCTTTGACAAAGGACACAAGTTCCCCTGGGTGTTGGTGAAAACGAAGCCTTGATGCCCTCAATGTACTCCAAGTGTCAGTGTTTGCATGTGTGCGAGTGTCTGCATGCTTGTTTTATGTTTATGCCAAAGGAAGGTGAGAGGGAATACCCCCATGTGGGCCATAAATAGAACATGTTGCTCACAAGTACAAAGCATGTTTTGAGGATTTCAATCAAACTGGGTAGAACCTACCTATAAAGAAAAATCCATGGTTTAACTCGGCTTAAAACTGAAATGTGGGTTCAGAGAGTTGCCAAATGACATTGTTTACTGTTTTTTTTTTTCTAACAACTGGATGTTATTTACTTCAAGTTGTTTGGGAGGCATGCCTGAAATATTTTTCTATTTTTTGTAAGACCATTACAAAGTAAATATGCAGAGATTACTAAACTCTACTGTATTATGTGCTTTGGTCAGATGGGAACTTTGGACAAACACGTCAAGTGTGTTTGGAGTGGATCTGCCGCACCAGAACTAGAACTTACTTATTTTTTTCTCTTTCCTATTATTTCAGTTTCAGAGGTACTCACAGAAAGCGTTCAAATATTTTAACTTCTTTTATGTTTCATAAATGAGACTTTGTAGATAAATAATCTATTTACCTTAGAGTAATTCAATCCAGATTCCACACATACGATTTTGAAAATGCATTAAAAGCATTTAAACTAATTTTATATCAAACTGATGAGTTTTAATCATAAGCTGTATTTCCATTGACCATGTAATTGTGCAATTTAACATTTTGAAAATTAATTTTCTTAATGAAAACACGCCAATTGACAGGAAGTGGTCAGAGGATTAAACCAGGAAGTGAGCAGAAAACAAGCTCACTTCCTGCAGGAAACATGAAGAGGTACTTTGTGTTAGTAAATTAAATAAAAAAAAATTTAATGACATACTTTAAAGCTCGTAGTTGTAATGAGAATAAATTTGAGAACAATAAAGGAACAAAAATATTTACTGCACCTAATGTTGGACAACCTGGTATAGAGTGAAACTACAATTCGTCATCTTACACTTAGATCATTGATGAGTAGCTATGAAACATTTTAGAGTGACACAGGACATCAGCATCAAAACAAGAAAATGGGTATTGAGGCAAATCACAACACAGTGGCCTCATATAACCGAAACAAAATCCTCTACAAGCGTGGCACGAGTCTCTGATTATAACGAGAAATAAAAAAATAAGACGGCATCTGTTGTTTTTCCACCTAGCAGAGTCTGACTCCGACAGTATTTTTAGAGACTTTTGCATCTGCAGCCGCTTCTTGGACGGGTGAGTCCTGCAGGATGGACATGGGGCGCGTCACTCAGACTGACGTTCCTCATGGCTGCGGCGCCATATGCAGAGCTGTCCGCTTTACTCCACGCATGGCTGGCTCCCATCATTAGCAGAGAGTTAAATAAAAGCAAATTAGGATAATAAAAAACCCCAACAAAAAACAAGTTTGCCCTTCAGTGGAGATCCACGTGGTCCATCGCGAATTTGCAGTTGGGTTGATTTTTCTTTTTGTATTAAAACATGTAAAATAAATTGTCAACCCCCAACGGGGGAGTGTTTTTATATTTATGTTTTTGAGCTTTTATGAACAAAAATTTGCATACGCATCCTATTGAATCGAGCTATGAAGACTCCAAACCCTACAGCTCATAATTGTGCTTAATTTCCATGACTCAATGCTACAGGGAAAATTAAGTTTGTTGAATAATCATAGTTTTGGGGGGCGTATTTAAGACAATATGATAATAGTACACTGTTTGTGTCTGACAGCTTTGAAATAAGTGAACTACATTTGAGTTTTTGACAAAAAATTGATAATAATCATGTTTCTTAGAGGAGACTTCAGTTGTTCTCTGTGTGTTACAATGGGATTTAGTGAGAACTAAACACGGCTAGGTTCTGTTCCGGTTTATAAGGAATTCCAGCTTCACTTTTCAGGGCCTTCTCTGGTAGAAATGCCTGATTGACTCACCTTCTTCTCTGATCTGCTGGCTCCCCCTGCTGGTCAAAACACACCAAGAAAAATCCAAGCGATTCAACCCGGAAATCTGTTAAAAAATACCAACCAGTTACATAAAGCAGCAAAAAGTGTTTAGTTCACCATCATAGAATTTCATTTTGGGCTCGACTGGAAAGCAGCAGTGGCTCAGTTTGATATGAGAACAAGAATCTGTTCTAAATAAATATTGCATGTAGCTGAAGGGAATCCTTTTACTCAACCTGAAGCAGACAATGAGGTAAAAGTTTTTATTTTCCAGAACATCTTAAGATCTGGAGAACATTTCTAAGTTTATCTGTATAGCACATTTTAGCGACAGGGGCAGTTCAAAGTCCTTTAAATCATAATATTATATAGTCGTCAGTTAAGAAATGGCAATAAACATTACATTTTATTAAACTTGATTATGAAAATTATCAAGCAAATACGCATCAAACATGTTGACCAGTAGTTGTTTCCATTAAAAATGTGTGCAAAACTTTGATATTCTGCTAATGACAAAAACAAAACAAAACACAATTTTGCAATTGCGGCGTTTCCACTAAATAAGAAGCGCAATTAAAATCACACGTGAATAAGTTTGTTCACGTGATAAGCCGTTAATAAACATGCCACGCCGCTATCCTTCAACTACTTCCTGCCGTCCTCTTCGTCGTTCCGCCAGTAGGAAAATCCGATTGTCGATCTCGTGTGATGTAAAATGTGTTTTTATTGCAGCTTTGCAAAATACACTAATTTCGATATGGCCAAAAAAAAAACAACAGCAAAAAAAATCCAACACCTCATCCTACAGCAAAACTTTTTACAAAAGGCTGAAGTTTTTTCAGGATTGGTACGTTTCCATTAAGCAAATTTATTTTCAGAATTCCAATTTGAGCAATTACATGGTCAATGGAAACATTGCTATAGCTTAATTTCCTACTAATAAAAGGCAACTCTATGCAGGTGTGTTTTAGGTCTTGATTTAGAGGAGCTCAATGTTTCGGCTGTTTTGCAGTTTTCTGGTTGCAGATTGGTGGTGCATAGAACATCTTCTTTTTGTGTGACGGATAATCGTTCAGCTCCTTCAGACTAGCCAGCAGCGATTAGTAAACACCTGATCGTACTGCTAAGCTCATGTGAGTTACATCTCAGTGAAATGCTGGTAAAAACTTTGCTAAAGTGTAAGTAGAGCAGTGATGTGATGACTTCCTGAAGGCGGAGTTTCAGAAAGTGGGAGCTTCTTAAAGAGACAGAGGGCCAATTCTAAGATAGTAAATTACAATGTCAAGCTTCTTTGTAAGTCATATTTTATTTGCAGCATTTTTGTATAATTGTAGCTAACATAGTTACTTGATTGTGCTTTAAAATGACACTATGTGCCTGGAAAACACAGTACTTCCCCTTTTTCATATATAAATTAAGGTAACATCAATCCATGTATCTATTCATTCACCTTTGTCCAACCATCGTCCCTTTCCGATTTTTCACTTAGAATTCTTGCCATTAGGAAGCATCTGGAAAACTTCCAGAGTTTCCATCTTTCTGTAGATCAGAAAAGTCCTTCTCTCCAGCAAAAACAGTCAGCTTTTTCAAGACGACGACGGGGCGTTTGAGGCTCCCTCAATGCACCGGGAGCAGATGGGCCGTTTTAAACCCTCCAGCATGACGTTCTCCATCCGCTCTGCTTTCATCTTCCCTGAGAGGAGCCGCCACAGGGAGGCGCCGTGAGCAGATGTCTGAGCACATCCCAGCCGGCGTTTGTTTAACAAAATAAAACATTACCTCTGCGCTCTGTGGGACTCGACAGATTTTCCTCTCACGAAAACCTTTTTGTATGAAAATGTATTTTAATTCAAGAATCCTCCCACGTAGATTCTCTGTAGTTTGTAAAAAAAAAAAAAAAAATTATTAATAGTAACAAAAAAATCCATTTTAATATGCTGATGGTAGCAATGCAAAACCCCAAATTAAACTATTTGAATGAATCAACTTTGCTGAGAAACATACCTCAACAGCAAAAGGCAGCTTACATTTTAGGTAGATTAAGACATTTCCCATTTTCTGATACTTTATTATCTCTGTGTAATTAACTCTTGCAATAATCTTAACAAACCTCGTCTTACTTTAGATGTTTTTGTTCTCTGACTTTATCGTATTGAGATTGAGGCGCTTCTTGCTTGGGAAACTGTAACATTCGCTCATCGCAAGAGATGAGGCATTTGTTGCCGAGGTTTTGGTTTAATGCTAAAAGCCTCCATACCAAAACGTGTTTTACAGATGTAATGGTTTAGTTCCCAATATCTCAATAATGAGGCTCATTTTTTTTTGCTGATGTAATGTTTAGTTGTTTGGGGGGAGGGTTGTGGCGGGAAAACAAAGCATCTCGTTTATGACAGTTTAGTTCTATCATGAGGTTTTAATCATTTTTCCCCATTTAGAAACAAATAAAATTTAAAGTTTTTCTCAGTGTACACATGGCATTCTAATTCTAATTCTTACCAATCTTGCGGTATCTTTTACATCTTTCCCTTCTGAAGGATCTATTGTACACCGTTTCCGTTCCGCGCTCTACTTCAATCTCGATTCAAGGTGTCATGTTAAAGTCTCCCATGTCTAGTGCTTAAGAAAAAAGATCAGAAGAAATCAAACGCCTCAGCCAGAGACGGAGGCATGCGGAGAGAGGAGCTTATAAAACATGTGTTCTATTTGAAGCCAAACAAAAATGCTGGATAAATGCCATGTAATATGGTGTTAAGGGCTTTGTGGGAGGAAGCAGGAGATGTCTTTCTTTTCAAAGTAGATTATAAAAGTCAAGGTCAAGATGATCGCTTTTTCACAGCTACGCAGCTGCCAGATCAGAATGTAACTTAATAACGATAACATTGTCTAGAATTGCGCCGGCCATGGAGGGTTGTAGCTCTACTTTCATTCAGATTTTTTTTCTTTTTTGAAACTTTCATTTCTTTGTTTCTGGCACAAAAAACAAAAAAGAAAACAGCCTTTTTTTTGCTGTTTTGGGAAAAGGCTCCTTCTAGTTTTGGATGCTGTGCAGTTGATTTGATTTTTTTCTTCTTTTTTTTAAAATACTTTCCCATCAAAATTTGTTATGCGTAACCACAGCAACAAGACAGTTTACAACAGGTGATTGACACCTGCAAAAGCTGAAACAATACCATTACTGAAGCCCCAAATGTCAGAGGAGTTGAAAAGGCTATATGATGGATACAGAGCAGGAGAAAAGGAGGAACTTCAAAAACATCTCTTCCATCAATCATAACGGACAACATGAACTCATTAGCTAACAAGCCGGTCGAACTTCAAGCCTCGACAAGGACTCAGCAAGACCGTAGGGAATGCAGTAAACTCTCAGCAGGAAGTTTCTGCCTACAGTTCGGCTGTGTTATTTCGACAGCTGCTTACGTTCCACTCTCAGCTGTTGCTGAGATGTCATCAGCTCAGTTGCTAAGCTACAGGCACGACGCCTCAATGCATCTGTGGTAATCTCCAAGCAGATTTTTCCTCTGCTTGGAGTATAAACATCCTGTTCAGAGAGAACCTGTGAGAAAGCTGAAGAAGCCCTGTGGGGTTGTTGTGAGGCCACTGATTGGATTGCTCTGTGGCAGCCACATGGAGCGGACATCGTTTTGTTGAAAAACAGATTATCACATCTTGACATAGGGAACCTTTTACTTTTTCCTTGTTTGTAAAAAAAATTGTATTATCTTAACATAACAAAGATTGTTTGTTGATAAGTTTCAACAGATTAAATGGGCAGTATTATGTATATTTACATCATGTTATGCCTGTCTGCACTCCTGCCAGTTTTTCCTACCACTCAACTTTCTGTTGAACTGCTTGAATACAACACTCTGGATAAATGCATAGTGAAATAAGTTGGGGTTTTTTTTTTACTTTTTGAGCTGAATTATGTAAGTGTATTCTATATGCCACACGCTAAAAGATGTCATGTAGCATGGAATCATACATCATCGATGTTCAGAAATATTGAAGAAGCCGTCAGACCTGCTAAAGGTTTGAAGGCATTTTCATATTCACCTGATTATATAATCAACAGTTGGCTGTTTGAGGGGAGCGAGGGGTGACACCCTCTTTCTCGCTCCTCCTCATCCTCTTCTTCCTCCATGCTGTGTTTGGTGACAGGATTTCAGCGCAGACCTGCTGTGTGCTCTTTTTATTTTTTAAGGCTGAATGGAGGAGTTAGAGCTCCTGCAGACATTTTCTCCTCTTCAGGGATCCCCACTGTAGATACAGACAGGCCAGCCTCAATTTGCTGTTATTTCTCCCAGCGAAAACCGACGTTTCTTCGCTCCCCCGAGCGGTGAGCTTGACCTGAAGCGGCGAAAAGGCGCATTTTGTATCCCCGGTGGACACAGTCGTAGCGGAGGTGAGCGGGACTACCTGTTTGCTTCCCCCGGGGTTGCGCGAGCGCGCGTCGCCCCGACTGATATTCACCGAGCGGCGCCGCTGGTGCTGCACACCTACTGACCTACTTTGTGTTAGTTGGGAGCGAAAGCGTTGAGGCGGCTGCGTTTTTAAAGAGATGAAAGGTGTTGTGGACACAGCGGTGACCCCGCGGGGAGAGCTCCAGTGAAACAGAGCCAGGAGTCAAAAGGGAAAGCGGCGGAGCGGAGGCAGCAGCCATGGCCGCGTCTCATCACCTGGACCCCGGGCTGCTGCTGCTGCTGCTGCTGCCGGCCTGCTGGCGAACACCGGCGATGGTCGGTGGAAGTAAGTCAGTTCGTCTTTCTGAAATTATGAATAATGCGTTGTGCCAAATATAGTTCGCGCTATAGCAGCTGGTTATTTTATCCGACAAAAAGGTTCAGTCAGAATATCATAAAGTTAATTTCTTTTACGAATTGAATTCAAAATGTAAAACTCGTACTACACGCATCGAGCATTTCAGGTGTTTGTTTACATTACCGTATTGCTAAAATAAATAAATAATTTTATAAGATTACAGTTATCACCTTTGAAAAATGATTCAAGTCGAGGTCTATTAATGGAAAGTTAAGTGGAAGAGAGAAAGCCAAAGAGTTTCCTTTCAGCTGACAGTAGGGTTTTACAACATTAGGAACACATAATGTGATTTTTGGCTGTGATTCTTAAGCCATATTCTCTTCACAATGAACTCGGTGCTCTCTTCTGTAGGTCTGATCTTGGTTCCTAAGATCCATATCAGAAGAAAGCAAAACAAACCATCCAAGTGGCCAAATATTTCACATAAAAGCTTAACTTTGATATATGGTACCTACTGATGTTGCACACATAACATTGATATCATTTCAACTTGATATATATATTTTTTTAAATAAGTTTTGCTGAAACTTTCAACAAGACTAAGTAAAACATAATTCTAATACCTGTATTAAATCGCAACTTCATATTTAAGCAAGTTTTGTTTATTAACATTGTGTGATTGTAAATGTGGTCACATCGGTAGTAATTGCATGTGCTGAAGTACAAAAGTGATTTTTAACGTAATTCTGATTTGCTTTTTTTTTTTTTTGTTAAGCACCTGTTGTAACTGTTGAAATGCGTGCTGCGAATCTTCATCTGATCATGTTCCATACTTTGTGCACATGTAAATGCTACGTTTCCTTTGTGTGACATTGACAGTGTTTCCTGTTGTAACTGAGCGTGTTTAAAAGTTTTTTACTGAACTACATAAAGTTATTCTCGAAGCTTGATCTTGCTTTCAGTACTACCAGTGCTAAATAAAGCAGAACTGTGAGCATTTCCATTGTCCTACAAGATTGAATAGCTAAAAAAAATTATGCTGAGGCTCTGGTAGTTTTTGAAAATATTATTCAGTTTAACAGAGCAGAAATTGACATATGTAAGCTTTTATTTTCTAATCTCAAACATCTTGACAAGCTACATTAAATGATCGTCATAGACTGTTAAGGTCATAAATTGGCATGTACAATATTTCATATTTTGTGTTGTGGCTGAAAATGTATAAAAATGCAACACACAAAGCATCAAAAGATAAGTACTGCACCATTGAAACGTCAATTTAATATTTGTGCTCTATCTGCTCACTTTTATGTGCAGCTTTAAATTCAAAGCACTACTGAGTCACTCATATTTGTAAGTGAGTATGACACTTGTTCATGTGGCATGACTGCACATGCTGTGACAAACTGGACTTCACAAGCAGGACCAGGAAGTTCTGATGCTGTGAAGTGTTGTACTTGTCCTTTTGTGTGAGACCGGTCCTTTAGCTTTTCACAGCTGTTGCAATAAAAAGGAACAGTGTACAGCACTGATATCAACTGAGAAACAGGAATATTTCAGACATTAAAGCATAATAACAATACACAGATGAAATATCTCAAATAATTTATTTTGACTCAGTGATTCCTTACCGCTAATAGAGCAATCAGAGCAGATCCGTACCGTATTGGATGACTTGTCGTTTTCCTCTAGATATTAGCCAGACACACTTGCCAAGTAGCAAAGTTTCCTCACCTTCTCTTCTGATTCTTGGGGCGTAATGAAAACTTCTCTTTACTGTTTTTTGTTTTTAGTTACATGAAATACAAAGTTTTACATTTCCTAAGCATTTGTCCTAAATATCAGTGTTCTGGCCAATCAAAAAGGGGGTTTTCATTGGATGTTGTCGGTGGTCGCAGGAATCAAACATCAAGATGTCATCTGCGTAAAGGTAGACAGTGATGTACCTTTACAAGTGTGCGGTGGTTGTTGTTGATGCGTTCTCTAGCAAAAAAATTCTATTAGGTCTTTTTGAAATCAATTTTTACCTTTGATTAGTTCAACTGGAACGAAAGTTTGAATGTTTGTTACGATAGATGAAGTAATGAAACGCAGGAAATTTAAAAAATATTTAGATGCAACTTTTAAAAAAATAAATCAAAAAGACAAACCAAAAGAAGTCCAGAAACCGTTGGTCATGACTGCATCAAAATTTTACAGAACAGTACTTCTGTTCATTTAATGGTGCTTCATAAACTTGGCAAAGGGTTAGAAACTGGTATTAAAGACATAAACTAAACAAAAGCAAACTTTTGTCTGCTCTCCTTGCTAAATCTTCCTCTCATAGATCTTTCCAAACATCAACGTTCTGCAATGAACTCTAATATAAGACTTTAACTTGACTTAAACAGCAGATACCCATGTGTGTAATGAAATCAGAAGCACTTACAGGTACAGTTATTAAGGCTTCGCCGGGGAAACCTGCATCCGTCTGGCGTTAGCATGCATTTCATTCCGACACTTGCCACCTACATGCAGATTCTTAACGACTAGTCCAACCCCCACATGGCAACAGCTCTCCCCTGCTGTAGCAACCCACCCTCAGCCAACACAGAGCACAAACCATAGAGCCACACGGATGAATGATTTCTCTTGTGTTTTGACTGAATTTATAAGGTTGTGACGAGCAAGTCCGTTGGTTTTCAGACAATTTTTTATTCGTTTTCTGTACGAAAATTTTTTTTTCTTAACCCACAACCAGGATTTAATTTATTTTAGGATCACATGTTTTACAAAACACTTTGGTGAATTAATAAAAGTGCGAATATTATTAAATATTGTTTGACTTTAACAAACACATTTTTCAAGTAGAAGGCTTTTTTATTTTTCAAAGTTCAGACTCTACAGGAATGAAATGTAAATCACTGACGATCAGATTGCTGCTTCCCGGATGTTCACATTTGCCTCCAAGAACAAAATGGCCACTAAAAGTCAAATGTGAATTCAAAACCTCAACCAGGAGGCAACTGCATTTGCAAAATGAGGAAAATATGACTTTAAAATGACTTTCCCTTGAGGAAAATGTGAGTGCAAATGCAAGAGAAAAGTGATCAGTTTCTTGCAGTCACAACTTTATGATCCAAATGTATCATAATTTTGGATCATTTTCATATTTTCACTTGTAGTTGTGATGTTTTCAGAATTTTTCTAGGGGGAGCAGCGCGTACATGATTGACAGCGCTCTGATTGGTGGTTCTAGTTAGCACTGGGAGAAGTTCGAGGTGCCCTTTTATTTTATTTTTTTTATTTTTTCATACTATACCGTAGTGACAGTTTAAATAAATGTCTTTTGTTTTCTTTATAAAAGCCACTTACTGCAGCTTTAATGCAAGTGGAGTCTCTGTTCGCACTTTATATTTCAACCAGACAAAGTGATGTAGGGAAAAGTGTGAAGGCCACAGCAAACAGCCCGTCAGGTGGTCCAGACTGGCCTCATCCACACTTCCTGATTAATGAGCTGCAGCAGCAGTGTGCTTTAATCACCTGCGGCCGGCTTCATGCTTGTTGGTCATTGTTAATCAGACTTTAGGACAACGATGCCAAATCAGCGCTCTTCGTCTTGGCAGAACAAGACGAAGCCAATCGCGCTCCTGAGACTCCACGTCGATTTGTGCAGTAAAGTGCGCTTTTCGTTTTCCCCACACGCGGACCGTCATAAACACCTCGACCTCGCTGCGGCTTATCGTCCCGCCACCACTTTTGGTGCAAATGGAAAGGGGGGGGAAGAAAAAAAAAGTGTTCCACCACCGGTGTTATTTCCCTGTTCGATAAATCCCAAACATCTGCTCGGACGTAGCGGTACACAGCTGAATTGAGGTTATTTTTAGAAATATGAAAAGCGTGTATTTAAAGCCGTGGAAGGGCTTGGAGCATCACTGCCGGCTGTGGCCTTCTGGGGGAGAAAAAATAAAAAACATCACAATCACACCTAAAAACTCAGCAAACTGTTATCAGTAAACTAAAACACCAATATTTAAATAAACTCCAAGGTATCACCTTATAGTTGTGGTTCAATTACGCATATCTGTATTTATAAAAATCTGGATAATCTGTTTTCTAGGCCACACAAGAGTCTTTAAAATGAGGAGAAAGCTGTTGTGCAGATGTCATTAGGAAGGAGAATGGAAGACATCACAAATATGCGCCAGCTGTGGAAGCAGGAGGGTTGTATTGATGTGCAGCAGGATGAAGACGGTTTTTGTTTCTCTGTCTCACTGTGGAGCTCTGAATCTCTCTTCTGCACACTGTTGCTGTCGCCATAACACCCAGAAGCTTGAGCATCCTCTTTTCCTCCTGTGTTTTTGTTAATTGTGCTAGCAACACTGCTTCGCCTCTTCTAGGACGTGCATCTGACTGCAAGGTCAAGTTGATTTTGCGGCTCATTTCCGTTTAAAGTAATGCATTTTCAGAGTTAATGTCATGTGCTGGAGAAGGCCATTGAGCATAAAATGAGTGCAAATTTTAGTTGAAGTGCATAAGTGGGTCTGTATGTGAGGGAGGAAGGAGACGAAGAACCAAATGTTAAAGAAAAATTACCACCAGACGATGCCAAATGACCACAAAAAGGCAAATTTAAAAACAAAATAGCCAAAAAAAAGAGATACATCTTCTAAATCAAACTAATAAATCAAATTTACAGAAATTAACAACACAGAGACAAAAATGTGACCATCAGACGGTCATTGAAAAAGTACTGCGTCTCAATAGACGGCAGACACTTGGACAGAGTTTGTATCTTGCGAGAGCTGGAATGTTTTCATAATAAACTCAGTATGATGTTTAATCAGTATTCATAGTTTGTCAGGACGTTGTACAGCATGGACACTCAGACTCCAACACGTGCGCAGACATCCATCCATCTTTACAAAGTGGTGGGAAGCCATTATCCAGATTAAGCTGTCCAAGTCTATTAGCTAACTGTTACATCAGCGTGATCTACAGTCCACCGTCCGACTCCACTTGTACGTCACAGATTACTCTATGCTGGGAGGAGAGGTAAACATCCACTATCACCAGGCTTTATTTGGGTTTGATTACTTTAAGCTTGTCAAGGGCAACAGAAAATCTCAAGCTGCGTCTTGCTTGGAAACACAGATGCTAAACTTATTGTAGGGCATGTGGGTAAGATGTATAGCTGACCTGTGTGAAGTTTTACAGAACGCAGGTTTCATGTTCCCATATCTTGCTTCTTAAAGAGATATCGGCCCAATTTTAAAGTGCTAAATTACAAAGTCAAATATCTTTTCAGTCATACCTGATATATATGTAGCATTTTTATAAGGCAGCAGTTACTTGATTGTGCTATAAAGTTATATTATGTGCCTGGAAAATACATACTACTACTCCATTTAATAAATCACTTAATTCTTTCTATTTTGGCCCTCTGTATTTTCTGCTCTTTCAGATCATTTAAAAAAATTAATTTATTAAAGTTCGTTAATAAATTAAATTAAAGTTCAGACAGACTGATGGATCAATAGTTTCGACAGATGCATAAATGCATAAAAGGATGGATGATGACTAAGGCAACTGGATAGGGCCTCGTCTTAATTTTCAAATTCCCATCTTTTCCATCCTGAGTAGAGCAGACCTCAGCACTTGTCACGTAAAAAACCTCTTATAGTCGGCAAGTCAGACATCCTGAATGGGCTACTAGCATGAGCATGGTGTTTACCCACCATTACTGCTGTGTTGTGATCCTAAGGACAAGATGCTGTGAATTGCACATCAACACCTTCCAATTAGAGCCTCCAAGCATATCATTCGCAGAGCAGCAGAGTTGATTTAATGGAGTTTAAAATTCCTCCTGCTCCAAGCAACTTTCAGCTGAACTCATCATGCACTGGAATTTGTTCAAACCGGTAAGAGCTGAAAACAAACAGAGGTCAAAAGAGGACTGCATCTGTCTTTCGACGGTGGCTTTGTGTCTTTAACATTTCTACATCTCCAGGGCAAGATTTTTGTGGGAAAATGGAGGACATGCGGAGATTGACAAAAACAAACATGTGTACACATAATGGAAAGAGGCGCGACGAGAAGGCATTCCTCCCACACGCTCAGAGCCGCGTTTCATGCTCCCTGCCAACGACATACGAGATTCCCCTGAAGTCTCGCTACACTACGGTTGTTGCAGCCCACCGCCTTTCATCTGGCAGCGCCGAATAGGCTTTGCAATTACATTACACACACACACACACAAGGAGAGGAGAGAATGAGAGTCAGTAAGACAGAGGAAAAAACTGATGGAGAACAAAGGGAAGTGGACAGAAGATGATGGGATGTGAAACAAATGAAGGGCAGAAAAAGGGGGAGAAAAGCTATTATTCACAGCAGATATCAAGAGGTGGTGATTTTCAATCTTTTTTGGTTTTGATGAGCAATGTGCGATGATAGACAAATGGACCTCCGTGGAAAAAAAAGGGAGAGGAATGTGAGGGATGATTTCTAGCAGCTCAGATGGCCGTCAGAGCACACTCTGTTCCTGCGTGTCCTTCTCTGCTCTGTTAGTCTGAATTACATATTTATAACCATTCATTTTTTATTTTTCTTTTAAAGGACACGTTTAGTCATCTGCTGCTTTTAAGTGCTCCACGCTAAATCATGCTAACATGACAAAGGAGACCTCTACTAGAGTCGATGGTAGGCAGAGTGAGAAACACAAAAACTTGGAATAGTTTGGGAGTTTGTGGTCAAAATCATATCTTCTGGTTCAGATTCCTACAGAAATATGACTATATATCAAATATAACTTTAAAACAATTTGACTTCCTAATTTAACGCCTTGAAATTGGGTATCTGTCTCTTTAAAAACTCCTGCTCTTCCTGAAACGCCGCCGTCAGGAAGTCATCACAACATGGCTCCTCTGTTAAACCGCTAAAGTTTTTACTTGCTTTGCACTGAGAAGTAGCTCCTATAATGTGCAGCTCCAAATGGTGTTTGCTAATTGGTGCCAACTAGTCTGAAGGAGCCGAGGGGTTTTACACAGCTTAACGGTTGCCACGGGAGACTACAGGATTTCTCAGATATGACTGAAAGAATCAAGACTACACTCCAGGTGTGTTTGTGATGAGGAGGTATCATCACAAACACCATGCTGTGAAGCTAAGAAAAAGTGTGGTTTTTTTTGTATAAGATCAGAGAAATTTGAAGAAACAATTGTGAAGGAACAAGTTTCCACCTCGACACATTTTTTTGTCATAATTATAAATCTCAGCTTTGAAGTTCACCTCATTAATATTTAAGCAAACGTTCGTCTTTTGAGTGTAATTAAAAAAAAGAAAACTTCAGTAGACGCAGCAAGTGTGTTTGTCTCCTTTTGCATCACCACTTGTTCCCATCTGACGTCTTTGCATCGTCGTGCTATGTAATCACTCCCAGCTTCAAAACATTTACAGATGGACTCAACAACAAAAAAGCTGCTAAGATGTTAAGCTTCATCTTCCAGATGATAAGCCAGAGAGACATTGTCTTACACTGAGAAAATGCCACAATTTGTACCTCCACTGTATCAGAAAATAGACGTCGGCCTCAAAATGGCCGCCTGCTTTCTTCTCCCTCCTTCCCGGCCTGCTTTCATTCAGTTGACCTGCGCATCCGGGACGCAACAATAATAACGTAATCCTTTCCCATCAGCTGCCAGCCGGCGCTCGTGAGAGTATCTGAAGGAACTAGACGCCCCCGGAGGTTAGGGCTTACTTCTGTAGAACCTTGTGCCTGTCGTTTTAATGAGCCTGGAGCTGGTTTATGCAGAGAGCAGACGATGGCAGAGTTCTTAGCCTGACATGTTGGGTTTTGGAGCTTTGGAATTAGCTTGAAATGATCTGTGTGACTATTTGGTGAGTTTGTGTGGGTGGTAGAACTTGTGTCTTAGCCAGGCTGGAAATGAGTCATACTCATCTGTTCCCAGAGCAAAAAAAAAAAAACTACATAATTCTGATGCAATAAGGGGCGACCATTCCATTTCCTTAAGCACTTAGCAGTAATGATCCAATTTGGGAACATTGGATGGTCATGTAAAAGGACTGAGGAAGGAAATGGGTCTTATCAGTGTCATAATGTGTGTAACAGAATCGTGGAATTAATTTTTTTGTTTTTCATGTGATGAGCATTTGGTGTTTAATTCTAAAGCAATCTTAAAAAGAGAGATTTTCTTCTAACATTTCAGTAAAACCAATATTCTGTTGAACCACAGCAGTCTGTTTCATTTGTGATAATGTGGACCAGTTATCTATTGATAATTACTTACCCTTTCGGGTTAATAAATATAAGTAAAATGGAATTCGGAAAAACAAAAACCGGAATTTTGGAAAAAATAAAATGGAATTTCATAGAACCGTCGGTGATGGATGGATAAACAGATGAATTGTTGAATGAATTTTGAGGTAAATGGATGGAAAGAAAATCCAAGAGCAGCATTCTCCACTAATTAACACCAATGCAAATTTCCTGACTCTAATTGGGCTTTTTGCTGTTGATGCCCTAATTGGCTGCAGTGCGGACCCTTTGACTGCCTCTTTCTTCTGCTTCACACACAAACATTACAGGGACACACACTTCTATCAGGCGCACACTAATTGCCTACTGCAGCTGGAGGAGCTGATGAGAAATATGCAATTCTGTTCCCGTCGCTCTCTCAAAAAGAAACTGAAGTGGATAAACTGGACCGATCGATACGTATTGACCCACTGTAAAAACCAAGTGATTGATGCTGTGATGAGTTTTTATAGCAGTGAGAAGGTCACTGAAGAAGAACCAGCCCTTCCTGTCATAACATAAGGGTTTCCTTTTGTATTTGCTTGCGTTTTTGTGTTTCTGTCGGATCTTGTCTTAAATGTTGTTTTATGCGTTAGATGCACTGATGTGGAGAAATCATCTGAATGATTTATAATGCTCTATTTTTCAATTTTATTTCTCTTTGCACCATTATGCTAAAATAACAAAACACAGGCTGATAACAGTAAGGCTTAACTGGGTACAGTCACTTTAAACTTCTGTTTTAGAGCGTGCTTAGGTAGGACTTGGCAACATCTGGAAATCTGAAAGTAAAACTAAGGATCTCCTCTCTCAAGAAGATAAATAAGACTTCTGTTATCACTGGTTGCTATGCTAACTTTGTCAATTTGTAACTTAAGAAACTAAATACAATTGTCAATTCAATAATTATTGACCCATAGTAAAAACTAAGTGATGAGATGTTGTAGCTGATAGGCTAACTGTGCTAATTTGTAACTTAATAAGCTAAAAACAGTCAAAGATGTCACTTCCTTTACCATTTCCTTCTTTTAAAGTAGAAAAAAAACATGCTTTACAGCGACTACTGTCCTTCATCAGATGTGATGTTGCCTCTGCCCTTTATATAAAGAGTTAATAAAAGATAATATATATGTTTTTGATATGGTTTTAATATTTTCATACAACATAGTACTTAAGAAAAACTGAATTGGCAGAAATTGGTCAAAGACAGGTCTGAGTTCGGAAAGTGGCAACAAAGTGATTGGTGCATCAAATAATTGAGCGTTAAGGATTTTTAGAAGCAGTTGCATTTTTCCATTTTTTATTCATGGCTGTGCTCTCAGGCAAAATGGTGAGGAAGCGCTGTCATAGTTTCACCCTTTCTTGTATTTGCTTTTTCAGAAGAGTACCTAACAGAGACTAAAAGTTTATCTATTGATTCCTGAAAATCAAGTGGGACTTCAATTTGTTAAACTAAATAATCACAATTATTTTAGTTACATGAGATAAACATTGTTTCACAACACTTTTGAAGTCATTTTAATGCAAACTGTACACTTTAATTAAGGAGTAACTGTTGCTTAGAAAATAAGGTAAGGCATATCATTGGTTTGAAAGTAGTCTAGATCAATCATTCTTAAATAATAACTGATTCGTTCATTTTAACTTTTGCTTTTGTTTTTCTCAGTGCTTTTTTTTTTTTTTATTGTTGCTTGCTTTTGAAAGTCAATCTTTTGCCTCATCTATTATCTTTAGGACTTTTTACCATGAGTGTTCTATCAATGAATCCCATCAATAAAAAGTTGCCTCGGCGTCCCTGTTCCTGGTCGTCCTGACAGGTCGTGTGTATGTCTGTGTGTGTTCACAGCTGTGCCAGCGGCGCCCGTGAACGTCTCGGTGACCCAGCTGAGGGCGCACTCAGCCATGGTGACCTGGAACGTCCCTCAGGGTGACACGGTCATCGGCTACTCCATCTCTCAGCAGGTACGTTCGGCCGTCTGTGTCCTCAGCCATTCACTTCGCATGATGGGAAAACCTGGAGCGCTGCCACACCGGGAGTGGCGGGGCGCTAATGCAGCCTCTCCAGAAATGAATTATAGATTTCTTTGTGATCTTCTCTGTCCCACGAGGGGCGGATAATTCTCCACTTTGTCTGCAGGACCTTTAAAACGCTGCGTCATTTTATTAGCCCTGCAGGCAACCAGCAATCTGCTCAGAAACACTTTGAGGGGGTTCGCTCATAAACATTTAAATCGTCTAAAGGTTTGTAGAAGTCAGCACTGGCTGTGGAGCCACGCTGGTTACTGTAAGAAATAATGAAAAACCAATTTCTTGATTAAGACCTGCACAAGCATCCAGTTCTGGAGAAAAACTTAAATGTAACTGTAGATAGGGGCAAAAAAGAAGTTTTTATTTCCACCAAAAAGATCTGAGAAAATGTTTTTAATACTCATGGATTTCTTTTTTGGTTTTTCTAGAAAATTTCTGAGATTTTCTAGAAAATAGAAAATGTTTGACTTTTCAAGCTCAGAAAGTTACTTGGTTTTTTTTCTAGAAATTTTGATATTAATCACAATTTCTAAGTTCTTCCTGAAAATGTACTCCTTTTTTATATCTACAATGGCCGTAGTAGACAGTCGTAGAATTCTGAGGAAACTTCCTAATTCTCTTCCGTAGAAAACAAATATTTATTCATTCTTCTATTGTTTCAACACTTTGAAAAAGTGATCCCACTGCTTACAATGCTTCTCTGCTTCAATTTAAGGCCCCATCAAGTTGACGAAACACAATTTCACATTTGCAGTATTTCCATTAAACAGGAAACGCAATTAAAGTCACACTAGAATAAGTTTGTTCAGGCGATAACTTGTTAAAAACCCATTCCGCTCCATCATCTTCTTAACAGTTACTGTCTTCTTCTTCTTTTTTGCGCCACCTACTGATAACTTTAAACACAATCCTACCTGTTGCATCTTAAAACATTTTTTCCACTGGAAACTGGAGATAACAAAGCAGGCCAGCATCATGACGGGACCTCTGCTGTGCTTTAACGCAGGTTGGCTGTATTTCACCCT
This sequence comes from Brachyrhaphis roseni, assembly GCA_903066815.1. Taxonomy (NCBI): domain Eukaryota; kingdom Metazoa; phylum Chordata; class Actinopteri; order Cyprinodontiformes; family Poeciliidae; genus Brachyrhaphis; species Brachyrhaphis roseni. Next base: position 14,225 of record CAEFZY010017592.1, on the reverse strand, counting down.
TCAGTGTGTTTCATATTGCTGCGCTCTCCGGCCAATCAGAGTTGTAATTAGTCTAAATGAATCGAGCTGCAGTGCAATTTTTCTGTGGATCAATTCTCCTGTTACATCACCCCGTCCGCTAACTCAGCTCGGCTCATTTTCATCCGTTTTTTTTCTTCCTCTTCTTTCTACCACCTACGGTCTTTTGGCAAACGGGGAATCGAACATTAGCTGACTTCTGAATTCGAGTCGTCCCCATTAGCGCTAATGATTTTGGCTCCGACTTGTCCTTACAGGAGGAACATCTACGGCGGTGCCAGATCTTGTTGATGATTTTTCTTCTTCTTCTTGTTCTTCTGTTTTTAAGCTTCCAGGTGGTGTTTGGAAGAAAACACTAAACGAGGATGTAAACCGTCTCTTGCCACAACCTCAGAAGGCTGTTATGTAAAAGCCTTACTCAAATATTAATGGAGGAGGGCGATGGGAGCAGGTAGATGCAGCAGCTCTTTTCTTCTGCCGTTAGTCATCAGGATCAGGAGGGGGCTCTACAAAGGAGCAACGCTGCAGTTATATAAAATGCCAATCATCAACCACTCTTTATTCTGTAAAAAAATAACAAAAAAAACAACCGTCCCTTTAAAAACCGTTTGTTTCCCGGTTTAATTAGCGGCTGCTTTATGAGATTACTTCCCTCTCTGCTGCGTGTGAAGGAGAAGCAGGACGAGGGAACAGTCTCTGACGAACAGTTGCTGCTTCGCTCGTCTGAAGCAGCTGGAAATCCCTCGGCGCCCCGGCTGCCGAGGTTCACACAGCCCCGCGCTCCAACAGGAAGTAACCCAGTTTCATAACCGTGTTTCTGAGACTCACCAGCGAACCTCGTTCTGACATCCCGCGCACCGTCAAAAGGCCGACGTTCGTCAAATAAGCCGGGCCTGTAGGATTGTAAAGACTCGGCCTTGTTCGTCTTGCCATACTTCAGATTTACTGAACATCCAACTTCTTCTCTACCAGTCGCACTATAAATAAGTCTGCTTTAGGTTTATTTTTACTACTTTGGCTCCGGTAGATGAGTTATCAGCCGCAGGTGGGAGGTTGCCGTATTCAACGGATGGAGGTCTTGTTAAAGCATTTCCTGAAAGCTTCAAAAGCTAAAAGCTCCTCAGGGACACAGCGTTAGTCGAGTGTTTGATGTAGAGTTTCTTCACAATATTTTTGGAAAAAAATGACATCGGATTTCAGATTTTTTATTTTGCTTTTGCACAGATTCATCCAAATAAATGTGCTTATCATTGACTAGATATTTCACAAATAAGCACTCAGTATTTTGAGTGGGCTCCTTTCTGAATAAATTCCTGACTGTAATTCTGTTGAGGTGACCATTGTTGTGCAATAATAGGTCTAGTTTATGTCTTAAAGCAGTTATTACCTAAATTAATAATTTAGATAAGTTACAAAGTCGGGCTACCACCTAGATAAATAGTAAAAAAGCAAGTAAGTCTGTTATGATCTGGCTGTTGAATAACCCATAAACTGATATATCCTTCCTATAGTAGTGGCCTAAGGCTTTTTTATTATTATTATTTACCTAAAATATGGTAATTTTTATTTATTTATGTATTTCTTTTTTGGGCTATTATTTTAGAAAGGTGGCTATCTGTAAATCTGAATTATGAGATTTTGTTACGTGAGCTGACTGAAAACTCTAGAACTTGTTTATTATATCCTAATTTATGGAGACTCACCTCTGCAGTCTGTTCTACCACATTTCCGTATCTTCCTGAAATCGAGCCTGTTATGGGCTCTCTGCACTTTGCGGATTAGATTTGCTGCAGCTCTTTTCAAAAGCCATTCTTTTCCAAAGTCGGCCCCTGTTGGAGAATCACTGATTGGCGAACCTTTTTAAGTCCTAATACGCGTCACGAAGCGTCTCATCTCGGAGATGATAAAAACCTCCTTCGCTGATGTGTCGCCTGCAACGCTGCCAGAAGATCAGGGGACGGCCTGATTCAGACATCTGGAGAGCCCGGAGCTCGCCGTCAGCCGTTTTATTTATTGACTTTCCCTCAGCTTTTAGTTCTCTGCAGACACATTTATTAGACGGGAGGCTGAACTTTCTGCTGGCCTGATATTAAGAAACCTTTAATCCAGAGGAGAGGAAGGAGTTTATGAAGTTCAGCAGTGTGCTTACCTAGCAGTCGGGTTAAATCTCTGATGAGCAAACACTTCCGCTTCACGCTCAGTGAGCTGGAAATAGGTTTCATTTGCCTCGTTTCTTTAGTTTTTCCTTCTAAGCAGCCAGACTTTTTTGCAATTTGTTCACTATAATTGTAGCTTTTGACTCCAGACACTTTGTATTTTGTGTCAATACATAATAAACTGCATCTGAACTACTGGCAAAGAATAACACTGCCAACACCATGCTTGAATCGACCAGAAAAAGTAAGGAAATTGTCTTCCTGGGAGTTAGCTGAGCTGTCCATGCCTCGTTAGAGACCCTGAGTATCATCTGCAACAGGACTGTTAGCATGTTAGCAGGTGAAGTAATAATAAAGTAAGTTTTTGTTGTTTTTTTATCTGCAGAGGCAGGACGGCCTGATGCAGCGCTCCATCCGAGAGGTGAACACGTCCAGCCGCTGGTGTGTCCTCTGGGACCTGGACGAAGACACACACTACAGCGTCCAGGTATCCCATCTCTGATGGTTAAAGAAGTAGAACTGTTCTGAAGTTAGTAACAAAAAGTGGTTCGAATTTAAATCCACCGTCACTGCTTGGATCCGTGTTGCTCCCTCAAACACTATGTCATTTCAGCCTGAGTAAAGCTGAAAGAGTCAGAGCTACTCTCAGCAACCATCACAGCCTGAACAGGATGTGCAATTTGGAGTGGTTCGTGCTTCTTCTCTGCTGGGAAATGTCGGCCTGATTGTGGCATGATATTTTTAGAAATTGTGGACTGTGTGCTGAAACCAATGAGCGGATATTTTGAAAATATGCCTTCACAAGGCTTCCATCTTCATAAATATGTTGCCACGACTTTTATTTCAAATCCATGCAGGTACATTTTCAATTTAAAGGGGAAGAATTATGTAAAATATGCTTTTTTGAGCTTTACATCATGTTTTGTTATTCTATCATCAAAAACAAACCTGGAGTGTTGCTTTGATTCTTTCATGCATGTTTGAGAAATCATTTCATCTCCCATGGCAACCATTATTTTTTGCAAATTCAATCATGTCCAAAGGTCACTTAATAGTGAGAGTCACAGTATTCCCTTTTATCCAAACTGAACAATACCCTCTTATTATATAACCTCAGTGTATCCAGGCACCAAATCATTGGCTTAGATGGTACACTTTAATACAGTTGTATAAATTGCAGCTGGTTACCATGGAGATATTCTTTTATACTGAAATAAATCACTTTTTTTTACCTTAAATTAAGGGTATTTTGGTTTTTGTAACTTGAGAACTGATTTGCTGCCAGTTACTTCTTCATGTTGTTCTGTCAACAAATATTTTTACTATTGATATAATATTTCATGTTGCAGTCAAATGACTTGTTTAAAACTTTAGGAATTGAGTTTCGCATGCCTCTACCTTGTTTGGATCCAACTGGGAGATTTTAAATGAATTGCGAATTGCAAAACAATTACTTCTTTCAAGGTTAATAATGTGTTTTTGGTTTTTTTTAAAGCACATTTTTATTTGTTAAGAGCAGATTAAACTGAATTACAAATATTAAAAATGTCCATCAAGACTGATGTGTTGTAAGAGGTTCTTCAGTATCTGATCAGCTTTTAAAGTCGCTCTGTTCCGTCGTTTAAATGATGATGGAAAACAGAAGCTCGTTTCAAGAGTTTTTAAGCTAAAAGCTCCTGATCAGAACATTATCTCTGAGGAGTTTTCACTGCAGAACATCTTAATGGGAGCACGCTTTAAAAACCATGAATATGAGACTTTATTAGGCTATGAAGGGCTTTTCATTTTCCTAACTGACTCTAATTAACAGGGATTGTTGAATTAACTGTCTATAGCGACTCTTCATTCATTTTTTAGAGCTGAAAGTTTAAATCAAGCTCAGAGCGTTTCCATTGCAGCTCTGTCGTTGCTGGTTTTTAGCAGATCGGCGCAGTGACTCAGGCTGACCCTCAGCAGCAGGTTTAATGCTGTCGGCAGGTTGATGTCCTGCGGGGGGTCAACGAACGGACACCTCAACACGTCTGGAGGGTCAAGAAAGGTGAAGTTCCTAAAGAAGTTGACCGTTTTATCCAGAATGAAGGAGCAGGAACGTTTGGGTTCAGTCCAATGAGCATTGTTCCTAAAATGACTCCATTGAAGCATGTAGGACGACTCTTACATGTGAAGTTCTGTGCCTGAATGAATCATTTCTGCCCTAAAACTCCTCTGAAAGTTTTGGGAATGACAAAAGCACCCCCAAATGTCTTTTGGCAGTATTATGTAAACTCTATTTCTATCTAATCGAAAACATACATGTAGCGTTGCTTTGATTCTTTTATGCATGTTTGAGAAATCTTTGAATCTTCCATGGCAACCATTCAGCTGTTCAGAACATCTGGGTGGACCTAGCTCCGCCTTTGAGGATGAAGCTCCTCCCTCAGAGATGCTGTTTCTAATGTTTCACCTCGCAGAGCGTTTCTTCCCTCTCAGCTCCTTCAGACTAGACCGCAGCAATTAGCAAACGCCTGGTAGAACTGCGTTCATTATACATGCTACTTCTCAGTGAGATGTTGGTAAAAACGTTAACGCTTTCATAGAGGAGCCATGTTGTGATGGCTTCCTGAGTTTCAAAAAGAGAAATGACTTAAAGAGACAGAGGCCCAAATTTAAGACGTTATATTAAAAGTCAAATTTCTTTACAATAATATCTGATATATACAGCATTTTTCTAACAACTGAAGGTAACATGATTGTGCTACAAATTGGCACTGTGCGGCTGGAAACATAATACTGCCCCTTTAATGGATTATTTGGCCCAAAGTAAAGTCTATCTCCAACAATGCACTCTCCCTCTTCCTCTGACTTCATGTCTACGTCCTCCAGCAGTTGGAGGTCCTGGATCACAACCAAAGCCCCTCCTGAGCCAGATTCTTACATAACGCTCTCCTCTGGTCCCGTTTGGCTGTCTGTCTGCTGAAAGGTTGTCCATTCTCCAACCCCCCGTAGGTGCAGTCCGTCGGCCTGCATGGAGACAGCCAACCCAGCCGGCCCGTCCACTTCAGGACCTTGGAGAGAACCGACCACTATCCGGCCGGAGTCCTGGACCACCGTAAGTCCACTTTATTTTGTGCAGCTTGTTTCATTAACAGGGCAGTTTGAGTGATCAGTTATGAAGCAAACAGTAAACATTACCTTTTGTCAAATGCCGCCATCAACAAATCAATCACAAATGCTGATCAATGTTTCAGTTACGACCAATCAAAGGCTTTTTAAGATCAATGCTGCTAAAGATAAACACATAAATGAGTTTCTCTAGATGATATGTCAAACTCAAGGGGCGGGGGCAAAATCTGGCCCGCTGTAGCTTTTTATGTGGCCCTCTAGACTCCAAATTACATCAATAAGTAAATACATTTTAATAATTTTCTTTTTACTGCAAATTTTTCTCAAAATTGGCCAAAAACATTGGGACTAAGTGACTGCTGCCTCAGCATCACTTGATGTCAAGTTGTAGTCTGTGACCAATACAGCGTTATTGTAAAAATCCCTTACAGATATTTCTAAAGTAGTGCCACAAAATGTGTGATTTTGTTTGCAAAAAAAACAACCCACAAAAACAATCTCAAAATCCTGGATGGATTGATCAGTGTGAAAAGCTGTTCGAATAAAATATTATTTAATTCTAAGAAACACTTACTGAACGCTGAAACAACCAGCTATTTATTGATATTTTAACAGTTTAATGGATTTTATCAATATGTTGCGGCACAGCCGGTCCTTTAAGAACGTTCCGATTTTTGATTTGGCCCAGAATGAAAATGAGATCTTTGACATTAGTCGTTTAATCCAGGAAATGTTTGTCAGGTTCGAGTTATGGCTCTTCCATAAACCTGTCAGTCAGGAACAATGTTCTGTTGGACAGTCATCACAAGTGTGTAAAGTGTGACTCCCCGTCTCCACAGACGAACCAGCCATGGAGGGTCTGGGGATGACCCCTCACCTGCAGACCGGAGAGCTGCTCATCATCACCACCGTGCTGCTGCTGTGGGCCGGTGAGTCTGCAGGGATTTCTCTCCACTTTTCGGGTGAGAGCGCGCCCGTTTTAATCTGCGCTCTCTTCCAGCTGTCATCGCCCTCTTCTGCCGGCAGTATGACATCATCAAGGACAACGACTCCAATGGCACCAAGGAGAAGGCCAAGAGGCCGCTGGTGCAGGCCAGCTCCTCCTACTACAACGCCTCGGCAGGAAGCTCGCCCATCTACCACAACGGAGCCGTGCGCAGCAGCAGGGTGAGGCGCTATGCACTCACTCTTCTTCTGGGTTTTTATATATATACTGGACATGTCACAGCAGAGTTAATGGAAAAAAAGCCAGTTCGAATGTCTTATGCATTTGAAACTATCTGCTAAAACCTGCTCACTCATTAAAGGTATTTTAAGCATTTTAAGCCTGTCGCAATAAATCATATAAATTAAAACTAACTTGCTCATTTCCATTTGCATTTGCTTCTTTTTTTTTTCCCATGTGTCTCTCTTTCTTCCAAAACTTTAATAACCAAAGTTTTCAGTTTGATGGTGCTTTGGTCTCATGTAGGGCAACTTTGCTTAGAGACTTCATCATTCATTTTATTTGTTGTTTTGTTTATTTATTTTTGGACATTTAAAATCTCCTCCAGTTCTAGTGTTAAATGCTTGTTAGAATTTAAAGTTTAATAATCTTTCAGAATGTGTTCTTGCGTTATTTTACCACTGTATGTCTTGAAAATGGTCTCAAAACAGCAATATTGTCGTTTATCACAATAACTTCTGAGACAATTCATCGTCCAATGTGTTATCGTGACAGGCTTTTCCCAAGATAAATGAAGATTTATGCTATTATTTTATTGCAAAGGAATAATAAAGTGGATAACTTTCACAAGATTGCTATATCGAAACAAGACATCACCATCTTGACTTGATATAAGGTGGTTCAGACATTTGAAAAAAGCAAAACAGCCAGCTGGTGTGCATCTCCAGTCAATAATTTCTTCCTTGGCAGCATATTATTTGTGTTTATCGTCTTGTGTGGTTTTTTTTTGTTTGTTTTTTTTTTTTTGCAGCTGCATCGAGCCTCGTCTTCTATCAGCATCATCAGAGTCTGATGTCGGGAGCCTTTTCTTCTCAGGAGGATGAGCGCAGCGCTGTGAGGGATTTCTGGTACCTGCTGCTACAGCCGCGACTCCAAATTGTTGTAAAAGAACAAGTGGCTTTGAGTGCGAGTCGGTGCTTCCCTCTGGTGGCAGATTGTGACTCTTCCCCCCCCCCTGTGATGTCAGAGAGCAGTGTGAATGTTTTCCAGCTGGTTGGCCTCAGATTCCTCCAGTTGACCAGGACTGATGCTGCCGTGGCTTCGTCAGTTAAAACAAGGACAATCTTTATCGATCAACTGAGTTCTTGTTTTATCATCAGTGATTAAACGTTCAGCTTCCATCATGGCTTAAATATGTACATATGTCAAAAAAGGTGTCGTGATTAACTTTATGTGTCATCTTTGCAGTGGTGGTGGTGAATTTCCACTGTAAATATTTCAGGAATTGATCATTAAACTAAGTTCAGATTTTTTTTGCATTAGGTAACTTTTTTTTTTGCGTTTATTTGACTAAATGTGTCTAGTTCACTGTACAAAGTCTAAATATGAGAAAATAGATACTAAATATGTCACATTTTTACGAGGTAAAATTACAAATCGCTCTTTTTGACGTCCAAACCGCACCAGGATTTATTCTGTGAAATGAACAAATTGAATTAGTACATGTTGGATTTTCATGTGCTGTAAGCTGGAACCGTTAAAATGACCAAAAATAAACAATTGAAATATATCACTTTGGGTGAAATAGACAAACACTGTATGCAAGTTCCAGATTTTTTAGATGACGTAATAGTATAAAAAATATTTATATGAGTAGCTTTCTCCACTCATTCTGTGTTTATGTATTTACAATGACATATTAATTACTGAAGATGGGGAAAAAGGAGTAAACTTCCACCAAAAACTCTGAAATTTTAAGGATAATGTCAGAAATTTTCTAGAAAAAAACTGATATTTCAGTTTCAAAAGTTCGAACTTTTGAAACTCAACGGGGTTTTTTTCTAGAAATTTTCCAAGATTAACCTCAAATTTTCTGAATTTTTCCTAGAAATTTTCGTCTTTTTTTTAAAAGAAAATTGCAGAATTTTTTGGGTGGAATTGTTTTTTTATATCTACCATGACCCTAATACATCGTCGTATAAATTCACTGAAAAATCAGTAAAAAAAAAAACCTGAACATATTCTGACTTGTGAATCTGTAGTTGTTGTGTTTAGCCAGCAGAGGGCGACTGAGTGCCAAATACCGGGTTCATTCTACTACACCCTGTTTTTTGGACTGAATCTGTGGGGAAAGCTGTAAAAATATCAAAAAAATTTTTTGTCTAATTCTGGATTTTTGTGATTTTGTATCATTATAAGCTAAAGGTATAAAACATTTACATGTTTCAGGTAAATGTTTTACCGGAAACATGTAAATGTTTCAGGTAACATTTACATGTTTTCAGGTGTCCTGAAGCGCTACAGCAGACTCCAGTCAGATGAGCTGTGGAATTATTTGTGGTTCATTGAAATGCGAGGAAATGTCACCGTTCACCCAGTTTGCATCGTAGAGGTCAGAGTGCACAGGAAGAAGCTTCACCTGGAGCGCTCCCCGACCTTCTGAGGGAATTTTTTTTTTTCTGCTGCCAAACAAAAGATGGAGGAGCGGAGGAATCCTCTGCGAGGTGTGAGGTAAAGATCAGAGGGAAATATCACGGCCTGCTCCGGGCTCAGAGGTGGTTTAAGGACAAGTTCTGGGTAGAAAATACAGAGAAAATGAAGAAGAAGAAGGAAAGTGCTTTTGACTGAGGATAAATCCTCTTCTGTCGTCTGAGTGCTTCTTCTTGCAGGTGCTGAAGATCGGCTGGGAGTTAATGAGGTTTTAATCTGCTGTCTGTTGCAGAACCCTTCACGCTGACATTTAAAGTCGTCATTAAGCTCTGACTTTACTGGTTCCGTGTTCCAGGCACCATAATTCACACCATTCTGGTTCCTACAAAGTCTTAAAATTTGGAATTTGATTTGTAGTCAGGAAACAATTAGAATAGCTCATTAAATATTCTATTCTTGATTAAGAACTCGTTTATCATGGGACGTTAGGACACCCTACCGTCTAATAGCTAATAGCTCTGTTCTCCATTTTTTCACCAAACCCTGGTGGACTTGCGGTGTGTTTTGGGTCGTTATGTTTCAGGACCCAGCCATGTCCTGCTGCAGCAGAATACGTCTCAGACCACGACACAGACCCCTGCTTTTCCTATAATGTTACACTCTCTGTTCGCCTTTTTGGTGTCCAAATAATTGAATTTTCAACTCACCCCGACATCCACAGCATGCAAATGTTCTTCAAATTTTAGGTGTACTGGTATTTGTCAGCAAATATAGCTGTTTTATCATTTTATAGCACAATCAAGTAACTTGCATTCAGATGTCAAATATGACTTAGAAGTTTGACTTCATAATTCGACATCTTGAAATTGGGTCTCTGTCTCTTTAAGAAACTCCTGCTCTTTGTGAAACTCCGCCTTCAGGAAGTCATCACACATCGCCCCTCTTTCCACCAGGTGTTTTCTAATTGCTGTCTCAAGATGTTCACAGAGGTTTCTTGCATAGCTGAATGGTTGCCACGGGTGATTAAAGGATTTCTTAAAAATGCACGAAAGAACCAAGACAACACTCCAGGTATGTTTTTGATGAGGAAATAACATTAAAACATTGATGTAAAGCTCAAAAAGGTAAAAATGTTCATAATACACATCTTTAAATTTGGTGTCATAATACTGTTGTGCAGCACTATACCTGCTGTATATTGGCTACTATGATTTTTTTTTTCTGCCTAAATCAACCTAAACTTTCCAAAGACAGAAATATTTTTCCTGAGTATTCTGTATCACGTCTTGCCAAACCAGCGACATTTGTGCGGAATAATAAACCAGATAGTGGAATTGCCATAAACACTCCTTGAGTCTGTGTTTCTAAGATCAACTACAATTAAAAATAATCTGTTTTTTCTTTAGTAAAAACAGTCTCTTTTTTTTTTAGGATGAGTGTTGCACTGCGAGGTTGATTGACAGGTGTCCACGGAACTCCATCTAAAGGGCTTCCTGTGTGGCCGCAGACGGCCACAAAGGCCGTGAATGACCCAGGTAAATGTCAGGACACCTCGCAGAATGCCATTTTGCTCCACCGCGACGAGGTTCCAGAGTGCTCCAGAAAGGGCAGAACCACAATTCCCACCTAGAAAACTGAAATTTCTTTTTGGTTTTAGTCCAAGAAAATATACCTTTGACAATAAGACTGCTACCAGAGGTAATTCAAATTCTTCAAGACTTCAATCCGATTTAGTGACTTTTTTATTCAGGCGAACAACAAACTATAACACCAAACACTGAGAAAACCCGTGAGACCAGTCCACTCTCAAATCATTATTTGAACGTTTCTTTGCTTGGTAAAGGGGGTCGATAAGAGCCGTCAGTTAATTATCATCTTATTTACCATAATTATTGGCTGAAGGATGGAGAACTGTCTGTCTGCCTGTCTGGTTCTGGCACTCGTATTCACACTTCTAATTAAAGCCTGGCATTATTTACGGGCAACTTGTTTGTGAAAACCATCAGAATGGTTATTAACTGCCTTTCTATTTACAGACAGGCTCTCGAGCTCGTGGTCCTTGGAGAACATTGGTTTGAAAAAGTTGTGAGATTAAACTGAAACCTGAAAACAAAAAAAAGCAGCAGAAAATACACCCCTTACAGCTTTAAGCATAAAAATGCCTTTTCTTTTTTTTTTTCAATTTAGCCAGGGTTACTCCAATACCCATTTAAAATCTAGTGTAGCCAACTGGCATGATATAGAACTAATTAAAAAAATATATATATTTTTATTTGCAAAAAAAAAAATTAAAGGGTTGCATTCCCTCCTCATAATGCTGCCACCATCATCCCTTCACTCTGTGGATTGTGCATTCATGATAAAATGTGTTCTAGTTTGCCATTTTTATTTCCCCAACAAAAAATAATGGACCACATACTTTAAATTAGCATCTGGAATTTCTTCCATACTAAAGATATGAGTGAACAATCTTTCTCCCCTCTCCTCCTCCCTGCATTGTTTTCTTCGTGAGCCAGCAGAAGTCCCACTGTAGCCACGGGGGGGATCCTCCAGGGGAAACCGAGGCACGTTAGCGGTTGTATGGCAAGCAGATTTGCCCCGTTATTCATGCTCGCTAATTGCTCCCCGGCGCTCCCGGCCTTTTCCCAGGAAGATGTCTCCACCGCAGATTGTAGCTCGAGCGGTGGACGTAAAGCTGTCACTCAAACCTCAGTGTGACCTTTTCCCGGAGAAAAGGATGTTTTTCAGCCAGCCAACGAAACGAAGGTGAATGTGTGAGTGTGTTTCTATGCCTGTGAGGACAGGGGCTAGAAAAGGATGTTTTGGCTTGGTGCAACTTGACGCCATATTGAGCTAATAAAATAACCAAAGATTGAGATTTATTGCTGATGCTAATAATATATTTTTATAATAATATATTTAAACTAGTGCTGTCAATTGATTGAGTAATCAATCAAATGACAGTAGTGTCCACTTCGAATTATAATTTTTTCACACTGTTATGTTTTCCTAGGGAGTTAAATTTTTAAATCACTTAAAACAAGAGTATTGTTATCCAATATGTGTTTTTTTTTGTTCTTTTCCTTCTCAGGCTGATTTCTTTTTGTCAATGTCATGACATCAGCCTTCACTGATGTTCACAAAACGGCACAAAGCTCCACCAGCAGCCGGACACATTAAGGCAGGTGTTTTATTTGTTTCACCTATTTCGCCTCGCTGTCTTTTTTTTTTCTTTTTTTCAAAAAGAAGTCCCTTCAGAGGATTTTTACACATTTTTAAAAGTTTGACCGAACACACATCGGTTACTAATATGTGTTCGCATAATGTCTTCGTTTATAACTCGCAATGAGGTTTGTCCAAAGAATTTCAATCAATTTCCATAAAAAAGGTAAGAAAACTAAAAATGTGGTTAAAAAGTCAAAAGGATTTGATCTGCGGTGGAAAATTCACGTTTTTATAACCAAAATGTTCCGACTTGTTGTAAAAATGTCCCATGCTGACATAAATACATACATATTGCGTCATTTATGAAGTTAAGTGCAAATTTAAAGCAAAAAAACTAATCTTTAATTGAATTTTCTCAATTAGATATTATTGGATCATGGTTTTCTAAGGTGTTGAAAATATATAACAAACTCCTATGTGTACAATTTTATGTTATATCCAAATATGAAAGAGCTTTTTCTTGAATTGAGACTTTTTAAAATTATCCTTTTAATCCGTAAAATATCCTTAAAATTAGCAGGTAAAATATCTGAGACAGAAAATTCAAAGTATAAAAGGTTTTATAAATGTCATTTATGTAACAAATGTTTAAATACAAACAATTTATAGACTTTGTGAGCTTTGAGAGACAATAAAATCATAGTGAAGGCACATGGCATACATTCATCACAGCATAAAACATTTACACCTGAAAAACGTTGAATAAACAACAAAGCATCAGCCAGCATGTAGAAATATTGTTCTCCAACAGAAGCATGAAAAGAAAATGGGACGGCGGGATTAAACTCCACGTTTATTCTTCAATTTTAAATGTTTGTATGGAGGTCCAAACATGCCACAATTCACTAAAAATATAAATAATTAAACATTACTTGGTCAATTCATAAACAGTTGTTACAAATCATCCATTTAAAAAATAAACAATTCCTTAATAAATTGATAACATTTTCAAATGAGGTGCTGCAACACATTCTGAAATTATACTTGTGGGCAAAACTAACAGTGTTATTATTTTTAAAAAAATGAAATTAAATAATTTAACAGGATTTTAATCCTTCTTCAAATACCAATTTCATAAATTCTGTATTTTTTTTAAGCACTTACTGTTTTTTTTATATTGAATCTAGACACCTTTGAAGCCCCATAGAGTAGCACAGAATTTTGAATGTTAAGACTAATTGTTTCCTTTAAGAACAACCTTCACCAAGTATATTTTATGTATATACCTTAATAAGACCTACGTAGGTGAACTACAAACAAGCATAGTAAATAAAAGAATAATCGGTTAAAAAAAAAAAGCTCAAATCAAACAGCTGAAAGCTTGTAAACATCAGTGACTACAGCTTGTAGACAATGTGATCACCTGAAAATAAAATTAGGGCAGCAGGAGTGCTTGAGGAACCTTTAAAAAAAGGTGCATTGTGCTTCTGATGTGGCTGAATGAGAAATATTACTAAGCAATATTTGTCTAAAGAGATCATTTATACAATAAAACATAATTCCCACACTGATGGCAGCATTATGCTTTAGGGAGTGTTTTTTTTTTTTTTTTTTGCTCAAATATCCGATCCAGAATAATAGCAGAGGCTCGTTGACTGCATGTCAGCCAAATAGTTGTGGTTGTACATATTTGCGTCTAATCGTCTCATATTTTTTTTAAAAAAGTTGAAAGCTCAATTCAGTATTACATCAATACAGAATTGATTTCCTTCCTTTCTAGACGCAAATGACAATTATGTTTTTTATCAATTTGAAAAACCAAATTAATCACTCATTGGTCACAAGTCATGACTCGAATCTCTACTGACCAATCAGAAGTAAGCTCCCGAAGCATTGGTAGGAAGTATTGGTGTATAACGGATGAAGACTGCAAAAATTTAAATATGAAGCAAATGTCTTTGTATGTATTAAAATCATCTCTGAATACTACCAAATGCTCACTTTAATATCTGCAACAACTTCTTTCATCTGAAAACAATTCAAACAGAAGAATTTTATCATTTTTGGTAAAAATGAAGATACTGCACACATTAAAAATGTACTTAAAGCTGTTTTAGTAACGGAACAATAAGTCGGGGCTGTTTTAATACATTTAAAGAACATATAAAATACTGATGAGTATCTGTAGG
>CAEFZY010017590.1:0-11891 GCA_903066815.1 Brachyrhaphis roseni | reverse complement strand
TATATATATATATATATATATATATATATATGAAAACAGAACAAGATTTTTTATTGTTGTTTTATTTAACCTTTGTTCTCATGCTACTGTAAGTGCATAACACCTCTAGGGTATGCTGATGTGCTGACAGTATGTCGGTAATTGATAACCTGCGAAATGTTGTCAACTGTTTCAGCCTTTTCTCTCTTTCTGACAGTTCCGGAAAGTCTTGCTACATTCTTCCCATTCCTCGTTTCTGACTCTGCTGAATTCCAGACCAGTCCCTCAGACTATAATCCAGAGGGATTTCTTTATCTCCACTGTATTTCTCCCACCACCTCCTCTGGCTTCCCTTTGTCTTCTTATCTGCCACTCTGCCTTAATTCTTCTGTATCCCTGGGAATGTGAATATGTCTGGTCCTCTGCCACTTTGTCTTTATTTTCCATTTTTAGTGAAGGAAAAAGCAGCAACAATTGCTCATGACTGCACTGACTACATTTGTTTAATGTGTGTAAGTTTAATATACGTTTCCAGATCGCAGAGTAATTGATCAGCTCTGAAAAGCTGAAACCAGAAGTGTACACCAAACAAAAAACACCTACATTAATTTTTTTTTACTGTCTGAAGTTTAAACCAAACTTCTCTCTCTTTTTTTTAGATCAGTTAGAATTACCAAAATGATGTTGATCTCATTATTCTACCACTGTGAATGTTGCTCTGGTTGGTGAAAATGGCTTTATGGAGGGCATCCACTATCTGGAACAGGTGTCCATTTTTGTAAACTTCCCTTGCCATCCAACCCCAAATGTTCTCAAATGGATTTAGATGAGGGGAACAAAAGAGTGATGTTATTTCTGCAGAGGAAATCCTTTGTCAGGCGGGCTTTGCCTGACAACACAACTTGAAGCTCCACTGTCCCACTGCAGGAAAAAGTCCCCTAGTGATCAGGGTTGCGCCTCCTCCACTGTGCCATGTAGAAAACATCTCAGGTGCGATCTCCTTGTCATACTGGTAACGTTGCAAGACATCAAGACCATAAAGATTGTTTTTTTTTAAATCATATAATAGAACTTTCTTCAATCTTTCAATGTCCCACGTTTAAACACTCGTTCAAACTCTAACTGTGTGATTTTGTGCCATTGAAGGAGATGAGACCTTTTGAAGATGTTTTCTGTTCTGAAAATTCTTCTATCACAGATGGTCATGGGGCTGCAGTTGGTGCCAGTGACAAGATGAATGTCTCGTGACTTGATGAAGTTTTGGGTCCATCAATTGACATTTTTGTTCCATAACAATCAGAATCTTTTAGTTTAAAATGTCTGTTTCTTTGAACGACACTCAAAGAGAGAAAGCTTGTTTGCCTTTGCCATCGGAGTAATGTATCACCATCTGGATACATTACAAAAATGAAACTAAATCCACATTTTGCAAAGATCTGGGTTTTAAATGCTGTAGGCTTAAACTTTTGACCAGCTGATGAACAGCCTATTTCACTTGGTTGCTTGCAATAACTTGCTTTTTTTCCCTCCCAACTCCTACGTATTTATTGGTTAGCATTACCCACTATTGGCCTCAACAAAGATGGCGACCTACGACCAGCTGAAGCTTAGCAACTTTATTAGAAAACAATGCTATTACTCCTGATTTTATTATTTTTCGTGAGGACGCTCAGACCGAATGTGTGTTTCAGTTAGCGGCTCTCACGGTCACAGATGCTGACCATCATGGACAAAGAGGCCGCTGAAGCTGGCTTCCGATTGCGGCTTCTTAAAAAAAACGTGGCTGATGTTGAGACCATTTTTCATCTGGTCTTAGCATTTTGATCAGGAGTATAATGTTCCGAATATCGAAAGTTCACCTCCAAACTCAGATCCAGTTCCTACTTTTGGATATATTGTCTACTTGAGCTAATGTGTGATTTTGGATGAGGTGAGAAGAAACTAAAGAGTAACGTTTATTGGAGAGTTTGAGTAATCTTCTACTTGTTTGCACACCTGTTCCATTTTCATCAAATCATTTATCATATGCAAGCTCAAAACTATCATCCTGAAAAGAAGTACTAAAATTCTTTGCAGTAAATTTTGGTCGCTAGTTCTAGTTTAGGATTTAGGGATCATTCCTTAGTAAATCACATCAATGGAGTTATAATCGATGAGCCTGTTTAAAAATCATAAATATGGTAAGAGCTTTATTGGACATGCTGCGTTTGTCTAAAAAATTCTAACAGAAGCCAGGAATTATGTGCTTAAAAATACAACATTGAATAAAGTCTCTGCACTGTAATAAATTTTGTATTTTACCATTATTTTTTTAATAAACTCTGCTCTTTTATTTTTGATTCTATCCATTCCACATTTTGCTGTTTGTGTGGGGTTGTGTCAATGTGTGCATGGCTTTCACAGAAATGTGGTGCTGTGACTAAATCGCCTTTATTTCAGGTTTCCTCCAGGGACATTGCTCTAAACGCCTTGTACTGCATTCAGATCCAACTAAGCCAAGTTGCAATATTTGTTTTTTCAGAGAAAGCAGCTCTTCTCCTGCTTTACCTTCTAACAGGCCGTAGATGTGCAGTATTTTTCTGAACATTAACCAAGGGAAGCAAGGCATGTTCAGCCTAACCGGAAACTCTTGTGTCTTGCAGCTTCTCTGACCATTAGGTGAAGTTGCAGGGACATCCACTGCTGATTTTGGATCATTTGAACTCATGAATAATGTTTTTTACTCAAGACTGAGCAACATTTTGTCTTCTAAATCCTCCCAGGTTGACAGACAGCAGCAGCTCTCCTAACTTTGGCATGAAACGATTAATTAGACTCAGAAAAAAGGGCAGCTTTCTAAACAAAAAAAAAACAACAACATTCAGAGAAGTAAAGAGCCAAAGCTGTACAAAACATACATTTTGCAATTTAAGATAAAAACATGTCTATAAATATGTTTTAACCAAAACTCCTCTGGTGTTTTAGCTTCCCTTGGTACAGATTCACTAATTCACCAATAAAGAAATGATATGTTATTGCATTCTAGGCAATAAAATGTTTGAATTGTCTGTTTATTGCATCCATCCATCCATTTTCTTTACACCCTTGACCCTAATGGGGTCAGGAGGTGCTGGTGTCTATCTCCAGATATGTTCCGGGAGAAAGGTGGGGTCACCCTGGTCAGGCAGCCAGTCTGTCGCAGGGCAATACAGAGACAAACACCCATGCACACACACACTCACACATAGGGACAATTTAGAAAGACCAATTAATCTGACAGTCATGTTTTTTATTGCATATTTTAACATTTGTTACTTTGTGTAAAAAAGACTGAACTGATTAAATGAAAAAATATACCCTGCATTTTATGTTCATATCTGTAAAAACGATCAAAAATAAAGTGTACTTCTCAGTCATTCTGGTGTACCTCATAAAGAACCACCTAGAAATCAAAGTGTGTGGAATAATCCAAGCAATTGTACAAGTATGGATGGTTCTAAATGTTCCGGTTTGGTGTCACAGTGAGCATGTAATCATCAAAATATATTTTCGGAGTCGTCAGTGAGTAAAACAACAATAAAAAATAAATCAACCGGTCTTTCTTCTCTGTCTGAATGACTTGGTTTGCCCTGCGCCTTCATGGTTTAGACGGGGCTCCGATGAGCATTTTTCTTTCAGTCTCTGAATTCCACTCGCTGCCCGTTTGGGCCCTGTAAACGTTGCATAATACATATTCTACATGTCAGCCACACATTGCTGGTGAAATCCCTCAATTTATGGACCAGCTCAAGAGGAGTCACCCATTGAGGAATTCCTCCTGCACCAGGCCATGTTCTAATTATAAAACCCTGATTCTTCTTCTTTTTTTTATTGCTCGACCTTTTGATGTCCTTCCCTCTGACCCCTGGATTTAGCATGTAGACTGGGATTAGAGACAAAAAGCAGACTTTACCACAGGTAATTCCACAATAACTCAATGGGGCTTTTAGCAAGCGTGTTTTTGTTTTCACATTTCCTATACTCGTAATTTTTTTACATTTTTGTCTCAAAGATATTTAATTCTCGAGCGCATCTGTCTGGCTTTGAATTGATTCATTCATTGCTCATATTTCTTGTAACTTAACTGTCCAAAATGTCTTCTAAATAAAAAGAAATAATAATAAAACCATCAACCTTTTGGGAACCCATACTGTTAGTGGCCGGCTTCCTTTGGAAAAAACACCTGTGGGAGAAACACTTTGTGATTTACACCAACGCATAAAATCCCAACAGGACAAATTCTGGGTCAAACACCCGCCTGCCCCTCCTACGCTCTCCGTCGGTCTCAGGTGAGCGAGAAAGAGTCGGCTGGCAAGTAACGGGTTAGTGTCTGGTCTCCCCCCTACATCTCCTCGTCTCATCCCTTCGTCCCCCCACCCTTCATCCCGGAGGGATATATATATCGGCGGTCGTATCTCGTCTCCATCTAAGACATCACTTCTAGACGGACGTACGCAGACGTCTCCGGTTCGATTCGAGGGATTGAAATTGACGAAGACCAGACCCGCAACCATGAAACCCTTTTTAAAGGTTCTCGTCATTCTGTTCTGCGTCGGCAAGGCAGAAGGCCGCTGGCTGAAGTCTCTGATTGGTAAGTAGAGACATCTTGACTCATCGATTTAGGGATAGTACAAATGAGTTAAGGAGCATGCTGTTAAAGGTTGATGAATTTGTCTTTTAAAGGCCAAAAGCAGAAACCCGTGTCACCTTCGGATGAGGATAGAAGAAGCAGATTTTTAACAATGGAAGAAATCCAAAGGGAAGCCTCCGGAGATGAGCCAGTCCCGGTCCGGACACGGCGCTCCGCTCCTGACTCCCAGTGCGGCCTCCGCTCCGTCTTGCTGCAGGTGCGGGACCTGGGGCTGGGCTACGACTCGGACGAGACGGTCCTGTTCAAGTACTGCGGGGGGTCTTGCCCCCGCGCCCGCTCCAACTACGACCTCACGCTCAGCAACCTGCTGGTCAGCGGGCAGCTTCCGCAGCCGGCCCCCGGAGAGCCGTGGCACAGCGTGCCGTGCTGCAGGCCCACTCACTACGAGGACATGGCCTTCCTCGACAACTCGCACCGCTGGCACAAGGTGGAGAAACTCTCTGCCTCCGCCTGCGGCTGTGCAGATTAAAAACGGCCCGGATAGAGGGAATAAGGAAGAGGCAGGTGAGAGAGAGCTGAAGATGTCTGGAGAGGACGATTTGACTTACTCCGAAATGAAAACGAATAACTCAATTTTCTTTTCCAGAAAAGCGCCTTCATAAGCAGATTCTAATGTTTGACTCAGATTTCTGTGTTTTATCCACGATTTAGATTTCCAGGAAGCATTGCTTTGTGAGTTCATGTTATTTCCAATTAAGGTCAAATGGAAGCAATGCTTTAACTTGAATTACAAGATAATTGTAAATAAGCTAATATATATTTATATATAAAAAAAAAAAACATGAAAAAAAATTGCAGCTCTTTAGAAAGGTTTCCCAAGTTACAAACGATGCTGAATTAAGCTCCAAAATTGTTCAGCTACATGTACATATGTGAAAACTAAAGATATTTATTTATTTAATGTTTGTTTGGTTTTTTTTAGATCAGTTTAATTTATTTTGTAATGGAGTCACGTTTAATTAAAATTTACCTTTTTTTTCAGTTAATGTAAAATGCATTAAACATGATGTGGTTTCATTTATGCAATGTGTGTTGTGTTTTCTATCAAATAATGCTTTTTCAGTTTACATTAACAAATACAAAGTTACAATGTTGTGTATTTTTTGTATCGGGTTAAAATCCACTATCCTGATGTTGACTGGGTCAAGATGCGCTAAATAAGCTGAATTTTTTAAATATGCATAATGTAATACGTTACATCAGCAGTCCGGGTATAGAAAAACTTCTATTCAGTTTGTTACATTACTGTATTAAACATTTTTTAAAAATCAAATATTGTGGTCGATGAAAAATTTATATTCAAAACGGGTAAAACAATCAGAATTTATCTGCATATTTTCCACTTTTCCAGTGTCTTGTTTCTACTATTTTGACGACTTCACCTTCACTGTAAAGCAAACCCGGATAAAAGCAAATAACCCCAAAAACAAGAGTGATATGTGATTTATGTCCTGACCAATGAAACAAAGATCATTATCAGATTATATATATATATATATATATATAAAAAAGTTGGTCCTTTTTTAATGACACTTCAAAGGTTCAAATGTATCATGTCTGTCAGGATTACTACAAGAAAAGGTCCCATATTTTCTTAATTTAGAGCAAATTCCAGACGAAAAGCCCAGTGCTTACATGGACAGATGTTGAATATCAGAAAATAAGGAAACTTCTTTAGTTCATGTTACAATATTTTACGTCTCCAATAGAGGAATTCAAGTCCATTCAGCCATTCTAACTGAC
Organism: Brachyrhaphis roseni; assembly: GCA_903066815.1. Lineage (NCBI taxonomy): Eukaryota > Metazoa > Chordata > Actinopteri > Cyprinodontiformes > Poeciliidae > Brachyrhaphis > Brachyrhaphis roseni. The sequence goes on along the minus strand of CAEFZY010017590.1, from coordinate 5,500 downwards.
CGGGGTGTCGTCCTGCGCCTCCTCTGGTTGTGCCCCCCACACCTGAACGCGGCCCTCCATGGCAGTGAGGAGGCAGGTCTCTGTAGGGTGGAAAGACAGCGACTGGACGACTGCTTTTCCCACCGGCAGCTTTAACGACAACGATCCCTGTGGTTTCAGACGGATACGAGACGTATTTAGTCAGATTTCAATCTTCAACGATTATATTAAGATTTTAAAATTTAAATATTCAAGAGGATAGAGAAGCTGTGTCTGTTTAGCTTCCCGCTTACTTCCACCAGGTCCCAGCAGTAGACGTGTCCGTCCTCTGAGCAGCTCAACACGTGGGTGTCTTTACTGGACAGGCAGCAGTCCAACTTGTAGCCTTTCATCTTGTGTCCAGTGTATCTACACGAGTCCACATCAGCAAACAAATCAAATCATTTACCCAAAACAATTTACACCAGCTAAATCTAGCCTCTTTTTTAAAGTAAAAATAAACAAGTTTTATTGACCTAGGTTCTTTTTAATTGTTCAAATCACATCTAATATATATAATGTGTTGTTATAACACAAATAAATAAATAAATATTTTTTGGTATTTTTGTGGATTGCACAGATTCAACATATATTTTAGCAGGATATTAAACGCTGGAGGCCAGTCTGACAGAAAATGTGAACTTGATATATCTAGAAACACCTAACATTTTAGAACTTATCAGTAAAATGTGAAATTATATTGAGAGTTACATTTGGTGGGAAAAGCGGGTTGCTTGCACCAACCCAACAGGTGGCAGCAAAATGTTTGACCCAAGTCATATAGTTCAAAGACTGAGGAAATGAATGCAGACTAACTGTTGCGGCTTTATAGCATTTTGTTTTTCTGACGTTTGTCATGAAAAGCTTTTCTTTCCTACTTTGCTTTTTCTGATAGGAAATATTAATCTGCGATGAGACCACAAACATTAAATATGTATATATAAGCACTCACTCTCCCAACATTTCCCCAGTGCTCTTGTCCAGAAGTCGCACTTTTGAGTCCAGGCTAGAGCTCAGGGTGCACTGCCCGTCCTGACTGAAACACACGCATGTAATGGGACCTGGAACGCACAGACGTACACAGTAGTAACGAATTTCAGTTTTTATTTCCCCTGCTCAAAAAGAATTTCACCAAAAAATTTAAATGAAGTTGCTAACTGCTGATGAGGTCAACGTGAAGCTGTCCCATCCTCAGGTCGTAACGCCTCACTCTGCCGTCCACCGACCTAAACGGAAGAAACGGCAAACTCTGTTACTGAACGACATTAGGACTCTAGGAGGGGAATGGCTTCTTTGCGATAAATGTGGTAATTCGTTTCTGATGTGCTGACCCAGTGAGCAGTTCATGCTGTGAAACTTTAAGGCTACTTATGCTGTCGCGAGCCTCATCTAGAACCTGGACGGGCTCGTTTCTTCTGGATTTTGTGTCCCAGCATCTCACTGTGCCGTCTATGGAGCCTGGATGATGGGGAAAGATAAGAAAAAAAAACATAAAGTCAGAAATAAAAGTTACATTAAAGGAGTACTGAAACACTACATATAGTTAAAGTTTAAAAAATTAGAACTCACATATGCAGAAAATTAAATAAAGAAAAAAAAATGCAATTGCATAAATGAAAAACCTTCCAACTTGTGACCCAGCAGTAATACTACCACATGGCATTATTCCAGAGTACATAGTGGACATTTTCCACAAGAGATGACTCACCGGACAAGATGACCGTTGCCTCCTCATTAAACTGCACACAGTTAACTTTCTGCAAAGAGAATTAAAAAGAAAAAATTGTATCAATGATGGTTCAAAATATGGAGGCAAGTGTAGGATTTACAGTGCTGTTTACATTTTTAAAATAATAAGTGATTTTAACTCACCCCAGCATGTCCTCTGAGCTTGCGTGTGACCTGACCCGTTGCAACATCCCACAGAATCACAGTTTTGTCAGAGCTGCAGGAGCAAAGCTGACTGTTGTCATAGGAACTGTCAAAACAGTAGGCAAGAAGGAACATACCTATTATTTTCTGCAGAGGGAGTGTATCGAATGTCGGATGTTTTGGTTGAATGGGACAATTTGCCATAAAACCATCATGGTTAAAGACAGCATCGTCTATTGCATCTTTGTCTTGGTACCTCCTGCATTTTTGGTATTCACTCTTTATATTTTCTGTATCCCATCCTGTGCACAAATAATTACTTCTGAAAACTGAAGCAAACTCCCTCACCCATCAGCGTCCAGAACCTCATATCCATGACCGCTGTAGGTCTTCAGCAGCGTCCCTCGGCCGACGCTCCACAGCTTTAGGGATTTATCACTGCCGCAAGACAGCAGGTAGTTTCCATCCACTGGCAGGACGTAGAGCGAACAACAGAAAGAGGGACATGAGTGTATTTTAATACACTGTTGTATTTTCTAATGCCTTTGTCTAAATTCTGAAATATCCACAATATTGTTTTTTGTTTGTTTTTGCAGCTCTTTCCGATTCTAGTGGTCTTTATATGACAGTGTTCAGACAGGAAGGCAGGTTACTGGGTGTGGGAGGAAGTGGGACTCAAACCTGTGACAGTCCGTGGAGGACTAAATGGTCTCCGGGTTGCACGCTGTAGCCCTGCCCCTCCATAATATTGTTTCTAAATTGATCTAAAACTGTATGTGAGGGAAATATGCTATCTGTACTCCTCTCGTTTGCTAATTCCAATCTGTCTGTTGTGTTCATCCAGGTTTGTATGAGTGACACAAAACTAATCTATTGTGATTTCTGCCGCTTATTGATTCCATCCACACCTTCTGAAACCAGTAATACAAAAGGAGTAGACTTCAAATGAAGGGGGGGGGGGGGAGCAGCAAATCTCTAAAAACAATTGTAAAAAGCTCGGATTGTGACTCGTACCATTGAAGCGAACTGCTCTCACAGCTCCTTGCTGACAGTTAATGGTCTTCAGAAGATGCTGAGGAAGCTGAGGAGGCTGAGGTTTGGGTTGAGGAAACGCCATTAGATACAGGACCTGTGAAGTGAAGCATGTCGGGAAAACACTTACACACAAAATACCTCAAGCGCTTATTTCATGTTCAGTATTTTATTTTACGTAAGATTTTTCCCCCCCTAAATTAGGCTAATGGCGCTTTAACCTAAATTAGGTCCTGCTATAAATACGAGGGCAAGTTTCTTTTAAATTGTAACATAAAATATGACCTACAATATTGATATACGTCTACTTCATATAAGTCAAAAGTAACTTTTTGAGCTTACCTACCGGAGATTTTTTTTAACCAGGTAGTGTTTCGGGAAAAGACATTTTTATATTTGTTTAAAGTAGTTGAAAAGAGTAAATTAATCCGCAGTTTTGTACACCATCAACAGCTTAGTTCTTATTTCACTCGCTATGACTGCTAGCACGAGCAGATTACGCGGAAGCAATGCACACTGGGGTTCAACAGCACTTTCAAAATAAAAGTTCAAAAACCATTTTCCTCAGTTCTCCCATAAGCTGCTTATCCGTAAGCTGTCCAAGGCTTTTATATTGAAAGTAACCGGAAACGACCCCGGTTCTCTTTTCTCCTAACCGAGAAGGCAGTCAGCTGTGGGTCGCTAAGCGGACTTTTAAATATACTTCCCGTTACCTCCATAACGTTATAACTAAACATGTCTACTAACAGTATGACGGACCCGAGGAGACAAAATAAGATTTTAAGGTGAGTTTTGTGTCTGTTAGTTTTAAAAAAGCAAGCCAAGCCGAATGAATTGGCTGACCAACAACAGCTAGCTAGTGCTAACCCAGTCACTCGTGAGGACTTTACTGTGGGATTAGTACTAGTTAGGTGATTAGAAGCTATGAAGCCGACAGTTATTATAACAGTACTGCGATTAACTATGGGAGTTTAAAGCCAGGTATCATCTACACAAGATTTTATTGCCAGTGTGTACCTAAACTTAGTCACAATTTGAATGTCACTGGTTTGAGTTGCCTTTAGTTGTACCAGCGCTTCTCTAGTATTTTTAAAATAAGCTTTTGGAGCAGTTAAAGCATTTATTTGCATGTTTTATATGTTAGAAGACTATCCACAAGAGGGCAGTGCAGCTGCTTGTGGGAAGAGATTGATACGTACCTGATACGTACGTGAAAATTGCATTATTTGTTACTGACACACCGGGCGGTAAGATGTATTACAAGCACATGGTAAAAGTCTATTATGTCTTTTACTGTCTCATTTTCTTCTTCTTTTGGTTAATATAAGATTTTGTTGTTGCAGGTACAAGCCTCCCAGCACAGAGACCAACCCCACACTAGAGGACCCCACTCCTGACTACATGAACCTGCTCGGCATGATCTTCAGCATGTGTGGGCTCATGCTTAAGGTAAAAAAAAAAAAAAAAAAGAAAAAAACCTGCTAATTTTTACAGCAAGATCTGCACCAATCAGAGTTTTATGGCTGGAATCGACTTAAAATTGTCCGGATTGCTTTCTAAAAACTAAAATCAACAATAGTCAAGAAAAGTCTTTCCTAGCCGTTTTGCCATAGGTGAACTTTCACCAGTGTTTGTGACAGAAATCTAATTGTAAATAAGGATTTTACTCAAGATTTTTTAAAACAAAGAATTTGTACTTGTAACTCTAAAAGCAGTCTTTGTTTGTTTTCTAAAAATAGTAGAGTTATATCTTGGCTCTAAAGTGTCCAAAAAGGCTGCCAGCGTTTCTCAATAATTCCCAACAGATGGAGATGTTCATCAGTCAGGGCCAGTGGATCTGAAAATGGTCTTCTCCTGGTCATCATTGGGTTTATTGTTGCATCTTTATTCACAGCTACTCAGTTGCGTTTCCCGTCTCTATTGTTCTGAGTCTCAGTGGGTGTTGATCTGTGCCCGCTGGAAGCCTGTTACCCTTCACTGATAGACATGAAGGGTAGACCTTGGTCTATCCCAGTTGTTCCATTTAGAAGATTAAAGGTAAACTCACCTTTTAAATAAAGGGATGAAGGGCAGTTATTGACTTTCAACACAAGGGACACCATTAGCGACCCTCAGCCTTTGGTAAACTGGTGTGCACCGTTCAGTAATGCAAATTTAGTTTGATTAACTTATCCATCTTTGGTAATATTTTATCTTTTTTTTTTCATGAATGAGATTAAATTCAGTTTATTCATATAGGATTTATGACAAATTTCGCCCATTGAACTTTACAGAGCCAACAGAACTATCCTGTTTATGTACATTTCTATGGAGTCAGTTCAAAGTCAAATGCATGTATTCTAATTTGATTTAATCCCTTGTGAAGTCGTTTATTGTAACTGATCTAAAACCAACAAAAACACTCTTATTTACTGTCAGGTATTTTTAGACCTACACAAGAAGAACCACAGAAACAGTCATTAGTTTTCAATCAAGTCTTTTGCAAAAGGAGAAAACATAGCAGACCACTTTTTCAAGGTGTCCACCATGAGTTCTGACTTTCAGCATCAGAACTGTTCTTTTATTACAAAACACAGCA
>CAEFZY010017589.1:0-11413 GCA_903066815.1 Brachyrhaphis roseni | reverse complement strand
GGTATGCTAACGTTACATGACACATGAACAACGAACTGAGAACGTGCCTGGTATGTTAACATATTCAGATAACTATAGCATAAATAACATGCTAACAAGTTTACCGAACCATCCGTGTCTCCAAATCACTAAATGCAATGAAATCTTCACCTCGATGTCGCTTGTAAACAACTGGGCTAACTCTGGAGGTAGAATAACACAGGCCTAGAGCGCCCTCTTGCGGTTTAGTGTGAAAATAACATGTGATATGATATAATGTGTTAATTTCCACACATGAGTCGCTCCGGAGTATAAGTCGCACCCCGGCCAAACTATGAAAAAAACTGCGACCTGTAGTCCGGAAAATACGGTAAATGTTTAGTTTGAATCTTTGACATTCATAGATGGATGTAGTGAGAAACACTTTGAGTGAAAAGTGTTTTATAAATTCAGTCCAGCAAATCTTTCCAGATTTTAAAAAAAGACTAAAAACCATTTGTTCACAGTTCACTTTGTGTTGATCTGCCACATAAAATCCCAATAAAAATCATGGCTGTAATGTGACAAAATGTAAAAACGGTGTTATTATGGTTGTCCAAACTTCAAAATGATCAAATAAACACTTTTACTACAACATTCTGCACATGCACAGTAAATGTTGTACAGCTTCTCACCTCCACCTTCTCTGCACACACTGGGAAAGCCGGATCTGTCGGCACCTCACACTTCTCATTAAGTCCTGCAGGGAAGACGGGAACAAAAGCAACATTGTGTGATTGCCTTAACTTTGATAAACAACGTCCTGAATGAGAAGTGCATTAGCGCTGCCATGTCTGTGACTGGCATCGGAGCCGCTTTCCCGTAAACCGCCCAGCATCTCCAGCCAATGTCAATCAACACACACCCCCCCACACACACACACACACACACACACCTGAGCCACCTGCTTCTTACCAAACATCCCCATTTGCACTGGGAGCCACAGCCAAAACACACAGCTGTGACTGTGTAAAGAAACGTCTTAAAACTAAAGAAAAACGATAAGAAAACCAGTAGAGGCGGGACATTCCTTACTGGAGAAACAACAGTACGAGCGGACGAGCTGGTGAAAGGAATCCTGGGTAATCTGGTGTTTTTTTAACCTTTTTTATGGGTGTGAGGTAATGTGTGCTGGATGCAAGTTTCTGCTCTGCACACTCACATATTAATCAGAATAAAACTATACTCTAGTTAAAGTAGCAAAACTTCAACATGTTTTTACTCAAGTAAAAGTAAAAAGTCTCCATCCAAGAAGTTAAAAGTGCAGAATAACTGATCAAAATATCGTTTAACATTTAAAACTTACATCACTAGATGTAACTAATGAAAGATATAAAAAGTTATGTGGAAATGTTGGCATTTTAAGGATGAAAATAGAAATAATTCATATTAGTGACATAATTATAAAATAAGTATTAGGAAAAAATATTTTCTTATTGTGGCCCTACAAAATAAAACAAAAGAAACATTTTCCAAAAACGTTTTTTCAATATAAAAAATACGAAACTTTAACAAAAATTTGAGAATTTTTGGCTGAAAATCCAGAAATCTTACTAATGTAAAAGTAGAGATACTTTATAATAAAGTTACTCAAGTAAAAGTATAAAGCAGTACTGGTAAAAATACTCCTAAAGGTACAAATAAGCATAATTAATTACGACCAAACTCTGGTAGAAGTCTGAGTCTCAGCAGGGCAACAGATGTTTGGTTAAACTTTTTTTCTGCTTTGGGACTTTTTAAACGTCTATTTCAGGATCTCCTCTTAAAAAGCCACCTGAGTCGACTGACCTTTGACCCCTCGTTCGTACGCTGTAGCAAATCTGTCCTCAGGCTATAAAGTAAGTTTTCTTTTGGGTTTAAACCTGCTGCTGAGATTTTTAAAGTTATTGAAAATCAGGCTGAAATACTTTAAAATAACAATAAAACTATAAAAACATTTCTGTCTCATGGATCGATCAGATTGTTTTAAATACGACAACAACCAGCAATTGTTTTAGTAATCGATTAATCTGAATTCTTATTTAATCACATAAGCAATATTAGAAATACATTAAAAGATACAAATAAATTAATAATTATTTTCCTTTTTAAATAAGAAAATAAAAATTGTATTGCCTAAAATGCCTTCATGTTGTTTTTCTGTAGAGGATTTGAACCAGGTGAAGGTAAAACTTTGCAACTAGAGCAGTTTTAAATGGAAAATATGGATTTTTGTGCAGCTTTGGCTTCATTACTGCTCTGAATATGTTGCTTTTTCAGTAAATTGGACTGTCCTCACACACACACACCCACACACACACCACGGACTGTTATAGCTCCTTGCCATTACTCTTGCACACCTCCTTGCTATTTGGTACACCTGTAAATAAATATATATATCCTGTATAGCACTTCTGGATAGATGCAAACTGCATTTCGTTGCTTGTACTTGTGACAGTGCAATGACAATAAAGTTGAATTTTATTCTATTCTATTCTAAATTGAGTCTTTTTTTGAATCTGTGTGCTCCAGTTAACGATTAATCGATTACTAGAATGTGCCAAATGTTTTATCAGAATAATCGTTTTGATTAATCAGAAGGAAAGAAAACTATTTTCTTGTAACTTGTTTTGTGAACTTTGTGTTTTTTCATTATTTTCCACCAACATCCTAAAAATGTATCCATTCTCTTTCTGCAAAAGTTTTGCTTTTCAAACCTAACAATATATATAAAATCATCAGAACAAATCAAATCCAACGGACTGTGAATGGACTCAGACCTGTGCTGCTATATGGTCTGATGTAAATGTGTGGAGTGGAAGCCTGATGGTGATGATGGTGATGATGATGAAGGGTGAGCTGGTCGAGCCTCTCAGACACTTTCTGCAGCTCCGTCTCCACCAGCTGGGCCAATCCCTGCTGGTCTTGTCTGAAGCTGGAAGACAGACAGAAGCCCACAGGAACAGTCCATAGTTACGTAAATGGCACAGATGGTGAGTTTTTGTTGCTTCGTTTGTTTGTTTGGGTCTCAACTGCCTCTAAAAACGATCAAAATGCTTAAAAAAACCAAAAAGTTCCTGTTTCCTGGCATCTGGAAAATGGGCCATTTCAAAGACCAAATTTGACTGGCACTTAGCAACCGTTACCTAGCTGGGTAACCTAGCAACTCAAGTGGAGCTGTACAATGGCTGCTGGAAAAAAAACAAATGTTTTATTTTTGACTTACGACCCAAAACCCACTTGCTGAATCGTTGCTGTTGCAGGAGGCTTCACTTTTGCTTTTCGAATAAGTACGGTTGTATAATTGCCCATTTGCAAATTTAAAGTTTATATATAAAACAGTTTAAACTAAACCCCAAAATAACTTTCTCTTTTTGTCTAAATTAATCCTTCTCTATATATTTCCATGCAGATTGTGGTATTTTCATGAAAATTAGCTTAATTCTATCTCAGTGCTGCCCTCTTTAGGTTGAACGATGGCTACTGCAGGTGGATTTTCCAATTTACAATGGAAAAGTTTGGTTGATGATGACACTGTCTTCTCCCTCATGACAGAACTGATTCTTTCACATGTTGTCACCATTAAAACCTCTAATAACAGAAAAAGTCACCATAATTGTGTTTTTTTTAAAAGAAAAAGTAACTAAATAAAACAACAAGTTGGCAACAGAGCGTCTTTTCCTCTGTTACTACACTCACCCAGACGCTTTGCCACGCCCCTTTGTGTCACTTGGCCCCGCCCACTTTTACATTTTTCCAAATTTGTCTGGGGGCGGGGCTTCTGTTTCACAATCAGTTGAACTTTAAAAAGTTAAACAATGAAGCCCTCTTTACTGTGACTGAATGTCTCCCTTTGGAAATCAGGTTTTATCAATAAGAGAAAAGTATTTTCAGAGTCAGATGTAATTTTGACGGGTGACACTGGAGGTAGCATTTAATTTCAAGAAATCTCCTAATCAGCTTTAGCTTTTGACAACTTCACATGGATTTATAAAATTAAGTTAGCAGGTCGTTCTGTGACACATAAGACAGTAAATTTGTTTTGTTTTGTGATAAAGCAAAAAATAATAATAGTAGAACTTTCACTACAAAATTTGAAAACAAACAGCAAAAACTAGTGCTGCACAGGACTAAGTACAAAATAAGTTCTCTCAAAGTGCTTTTCTTGACGTTTTGAGGGGAAATGTACCTATGCAGCAGTAAACTGAGATCATTCCTGTTCGTCTGGATTTTATCTGTCTTACTGCTCAGTTTCTGCACCTGAGCGTTCAGGGCCTCCAGTCGAACTGCCAGCATGTGGAAGCGAAAATCATCGCCTGGAACATGAAGAACAGACAGACAGTTATCCCATTTAATGCCACACACTCCTTCAAAAACACTTTCAGTTAAAATCACTTAACTTACAAGTAACATTTTAGCAAATATGACTTTGTTTTAAATCAATAATCTCTTAATATTGATGAAAAGGTCCTACTTCCACTGGCAGATTATTTAACATATAATAATACATTTTTACCAGTTATAAGTGAAATAATCTGCCGATGGACAAGTGGTTTCTTTTTACTAATATTAAGAAATTATTTACTTAAAACAAGCTCCTATAATTTGATAAAGTTAGTTTTGTATTATTTCAAGCTCACTAAGATATTTGCACTAGAATTAGACCAAAAAACTTGGTGAAATTTTGTGTTTTTGCAGTGTAATTGCTGTTCCTTTTAAAAGATTCTACAGATTCACTGAAAAACATAAAATCTTACAGAGTATTTTTGGTCTAATTCTGGTGTAAATATCTTAATGTAGTTGAAATAAAACAAAGCTAAGTTACAAGTAAATTTCATCAAAATATAAGAGCTTCAAAGTTAGTTTTGTCTTATTTCAAGTGTATTAAAATATCTGCATAGGAAGCTAGACCAAAAATACTTGGTAAGATTTTGTGTTTTTGCACTGAAGTCATGTTGACAAGTTTTCAGTGAAATAAATAATTTCAAAAACCAAAGTTAAGTTAAAAATCTGTTTGTAATTTATCACAGAGGCAGAATGAAAAGTGGACATTTGGTGATAAATTGGAGCTCATTCATCAATGTCTTTTCTGTAGCAGTTTTTCCTTCATGTGTCGCCTGAAATTTCCAACAAACCTGTTTCTGACAGGCTCTTTGTACACAAGTTGAGGTGGGCAACTCAAAGCACGAAGTTGTTGTGGCCGAAGAGCAGCGGTGGGTTCCACTGTCTCTCAGAAACAAATTTCGTAGAATAGGACCGGAAAAAGACTGGAATGTTTGGATCAAATATCATTTTCCAGGAATTGTGAGTCACTAGTGGCCACCATGTTTCAGTTTCTCACACAAGCCATTTTGTTTGTTCAAATGTTAAGTCCATCGTGTTTTAAATGTTCCGAAAATAGCTCACGCACGCTAAAAGCATAAAATCTAATCACGTGTTTTTGTTTGGTTTCTGGTGCAAATATCTTTTGTCTCATTTCACTTGAAATGAGACGAAACGTATTTAGAAGTAACTTTTCAGCCAGAAATATGAGTTCATTGTAAAATCTTTAATACTGATGAAAAAGTTCTAGTTTCACTTCCATATTATTCCACTTATAAAAATGTCTTGTTATTAGTGAAAAAATCTGCCAATGGAACTAGAACTGGTTGCTAGGCGACGGGCTGGGTTTGGCTGGGGTTGCTAGGTAACGGCGTTGGTGGCACTAGAAGATTTTCGTCAAGATTAAGGAATTGTTAACTTAAAACAAGCTGATATACGTAGCTGAAAAGATACCTGTAAGTTAGTTTTGTCTTATTTAAATTGTACTAAGATATTTGCAATAGAAACTAGACCAATAAAATACTTGGTTAGATTTTGTGGTTTTGCAGTGAGGAGAAGCATTTTACACACAATTAAGCTCCTTAAACCTGTTAAATTTATTTTATTTTTTTAAGTGAACTATTATGCTTCCTTGAACAGGTTAGGATGGATCTATGGCCTATACAAAACATGTTCATTACATTTTTTTTGCACAAAATGATTTATATTTTAGTCTCCTCAGTTCTGCCTATTTGGCAGTTTTAGGGCCTCTATCACTTTAGTTCCAAATAATCTGCTGCTGGCCACATAGCCCAGCTCAACGTTTTGCACAGGAAAATGGTTCCAAACAGATGCGCAATTATACAACCGTACATGTTTGAAAAGCCGACGTGGAGCCTGCTGCACAACCAACTAGCAGCAAGTGGTTTCTGGATAGTGAGTCAACAACAAAACATTTTGTCTTTACCAGCAGCCATTGTACAGCACATACAGCAGTAAATCCAGCTGACCAAATGTGCTGGAACTCTGCTTGGTTGCTAGGTAACGGGTGGAATTATGCTGGGGTTGCTAGGTAACAACACAGTGCCTGCTGATTTGTTTGTTTTTGAAACATTTTCCAGACACCAAAAAACATGAACTTATTGCCATAAAACTGCTGGGGGGGCTTAAGTGCTTGGTTTGTTTTTAGAAACATATGGAAATACAAAAAGGTACAAAATGTGAATTTTGTATAAAAGTTCCCCTTTAATAAAACCAATTAATTTCCACAGTAACAGGTTTACATTTAATCTGTTAAATTAATGAGCCAGATTTGGACGTGACCAGCACCCCAGTGTGATCAAAACGTCCTCATTACCCCAGAAACTGATTTCTCTGTTTCAAAAACAAAGCTCTTCATCATTCATGCTTTTCCTCGATGGAGAAACAGCTCAGCATCACAACAGTATTTTGGTTTAGAGTCGACCACAAACCCACAGCCGTCAGGCGAAGGAGGATAAATGAGCGTAAGGACCCACCGCGAACTGTGTACAAATCTTCACCTAACACTTCGGAGAACCGGTTTTAATCCCTGAACCTCCACATGTCTCTTCCTTTCTCATGTGTTTGGATAATTTGATTCCTTCCCGTTTAAAAATACATCAAACATTTCATATTGTGTGTTTAGAAAGTCTCAGCTGCAAATCCAAATTTTCTGCTCAACTGATCTTGGCTTGTGTGTGTGGGGGGGTGTGTGAGTGTGTGTTACTCTTCTCGTCAGGTGATTTCCCAGCAGCAGTTTCACTCCTGGTCCTCTCAGGTGGCACCCAGAGGCTCTGCAGCAGCAGGGTGACCACAGACACGCACAGGCAGAGCACCAAGCAGCCACTAGAGGGCGCAGTACAAACTCAAAATGAGAGAAGAAAAACACCAACACTCCTCCCTGATTTTTCACATTTGGTCCAAATACAAAATAAAACTCTGTGCAGTGTATTGAGGTTTGCTTGCTTATGTGGATTTTGACTTAGATTGACAGAATTAGAATTATAAATTTAAAGTCAAAATTTTGAGAAAAAAATTTATCATCTTAATCTCAGATTTCTGATATCAAATAAAAAATTCTAAGAAAAAAAATCAAAACTTTGAGAATCTTGACATTAATATCAGAAATATGAGGGGGGAAAGTCAAAATTCTGAGACTAAAGTTAAGATTCTGAGGGAAAAAAATAAAACCTCTGGGAAAAGTTAAATTTTAAGAAGAAAAAAAAAATTCTGAGAAAAAAAGTCAAAAGTCTCAGAAAAAGTATGAATTCTGAGATTAAAGTCAAAATTTTGACATTACCACTGGAAATCAAATCTACCTTTAGGAATAAATAAAATAATCAGTTAATAACAGAAATCTAAGAGTCAGAATTTGAGGGGGAAAAAATTGACAGTATTTTATTTGTTTTCTTTATTCGACCATAATCCTCTTCCGTAAAAACCAGACGAGATTCAAAAATCTTCACAAATCTAAAATAAACATTGCTCAAAACAACTTTGAGAAGACTAGAGATCTTAATGGGATCCATTTGTATCTTTTCCATTATTCTGGTCGTGTTCAGAGAAACGACTCACCTTCGAGGCCGCAGAGCAACACGCATCGCGTCCTGTTTCTGCCAAAACAACAACAAAATAATCTCTGAATTCATCCTGCTGAGTAGTTGTTATCCTGAGGCTGAGGGTCACAGTCCTGTTTTTGGATTCACACAGTTTTACCCTCCATTAAACTTTCCTGTTGCTTCCCAGATTACACAAAACTCATCGGTGTTTCCATGAATTGCAGTTCAAACAAGCAGCTTTCTGTTTGTCAGAGATGCTGAACAGAAACAATTTTCTCTGTCATCAGTCTGTTCTTCTAAGACTGAAATAGCAAAACACACACACACCTACACACACACACACACTCACCTCCTTTAGTCTTTGTCCAAGAAATTCTGTCAGTACAAAACCACAGAAACAAATCTGAGTCTGAGAATCTTCTTCTCCTTTTTGTTTTTAAAATCTTTCTTTACTCCGTCTTTGGCCCTGCCTTTTCTCTAACCCATAGCCTATGAGAGGGCATCCTATGGTTTCCGTGGCAACCGCGCTCCCCTTCAGTGGAAACAATACCCAGAGTGGCACTTAGGTCTTTCAGGGAAACAATGGAGCCCACGCCAGCGGACGACAGCGTCTTTCAGTCTCAGTGCTGAGACGAAAGGCTCGGCCACTTATTAAAATGGAGAGTTTGGCTCTTCATGAAGCAATAAAACAGAAAGCAAGACGACAACAAAACAAGAAATACTCAAAAAGTGCGAAGTTGAAATTCTGACTTAGGCTAAAGTTGTAATCTACATTATTCATTTATTTCTTATGTTTTGATCTGATTGTGATGACAAGACAAGAAAATATGTTATTTAACCCTTTTTTAATGCATATGTACAAAAACATACAGCATGTAGCATGATGTCAGAACTTTTATTTTACATATTAATTTATCCACCTATCATCTTATAACATGAATAATACAAACAACTAAACCCATAAATAGTTGAACCATCAATATTAATTTAATTTTAAATAGAGTACATTAACAATCATTATTTATTTAAATTTCAGGAAAAACAAAATAAAAACTAGCATCAATACAAAAAAATATATTGTTTACGTCACGTTTTTTGTGGTTTTTTTTTAAAGGCAAACATTTCCCACACAAAGACAGAACAGAAGCATTCAGTCCTTTACAGTTTTATGTTTTTAGGCTTGGAGTTTATTTTTCGATTATTAAGTGATTTTAGCTGCTATTAGTTAATTTGACATATTGGTGGTTAATTAGCTAATTTAATCACCTGCTGTACTGATGATCTATCAGGTTTGGTTTGTGGGTCGCCTATATTTGAAAACTGAACCAAACACCGAATTCCCAGGTAGGTGTTAAGGTGTTACCACCTTAACACCTACATGTTAAGGTGGTAAAATCAACCTAGCACAACTGACCTACTTCTCCCTCGCTATTTTATTTTTAATTAAAACTTTTTACTGACTTGTGAAATGTGATATTCTTGAATCTGTAGTTATCATATCGTTGACAATTAATAACAAAGCCTTGCATACATTTTTCTTTTATACATCCTGTGTACATTCAAAATTTAGCACATTATGTTCACAGGTCCACCGCTAAACTCAATGCTAGTCATCTTCGGCTAGCGGCTAGCGGCTAGCTGCTTCTGCTGCTTCTGCTTCTTCTTTTCTTATAGCGGTTGGCAAACATCTTATTGATGTGCATTACCGCCATCTACTGGAATGGAGTGTGGATCGGGATTTCCCCCAACCCCCCCAAAAAAGTAAAATAAATTAAATAAATAAAACTTATATCCTTTCTATCAATTTCGTTTTCTTAAGGTAATTTATTAAATAACAAAAATATTCAGAAGCATAAATTTTGTCCAGAATATCTTGCATATTTAACTGTAATTTATTTTCTTGTAATCGACATACTAATTCTCTTCTCTCAACAGAATATTTAGAACAAAACAACAAAACACGTTTTACTGTCTCTTCTTGAAGACAAAAATCACAATTTCCTGTTGGATGTTTTCCCTTTTTAAATAAAGTACTATTTAATCCTGTGTGACCAAAACATAATCTGGATATAAAGCTTTCCTCTTTCCTATTTCATCCTGTTTTCCTCATTACACCAACTTTTCTTTGAATACTGTAAAGCCACTTACCAGTTCTATCTTCTTCCCACTGTTTCTGCCATCTTTCCTTAACCTTTTGTTTTCGGCTAGCTGCTTTTTGCCATACGGAAGGAAACTGCTGGGGGGGTAGTGACGTCATGTTGCATCAGAATAAGTGCTGAGTACAAATGGATGTTATAATTTTTAGATTTTTTTTATTGTTAAAATTGAGAAAAATGAGCATTATTGTCACAACTACATTAATTCAAACTAACATCACATTGAAGTTTTCAGGTCAAAGATAAATAATAATAATAATAATAATAATAATAATAATAATAATAATAATAATAATAATAATAATAATAATAACACTTCCACCAAAACAGAATCATTTGAGATTTTGTTTTGGCTCTGGGTTTTTGACGTGCCATCCCCAAAGTTATCTAATTGGGTTTCAAAACGTTCTAATGTCTCCTAAATATCTTATCTTCCTGTCCACTCTAATGTGTGTCACATGCAAATTGTAGCTCAGAAGGGGAAATATTTCTCCAAAGAATGAGACAAACAGCTAATTCAACCGTGATTCAAAGCACATGGATTTTACAAGGAATTTGGGATCTATTTACAGTTTGACTCTGTTGCCATGAGAATTAAAATGAAACAGCTAATAAGAAGAACAACGCAGTTTTTACACAACTCTGTTAATTGGTAACATCACATTTTACTGGAAAAGATCAGGAGCTTATGTCACTTGGAAAGTATTTTCTTTCTTGGTTTATTTGTTGCTTTAGGTGCAGAGATGAATTAAATGGATGTTTTTGTTTCTTTTGTGTTTTTTATGAGTTTGGAATGAATTGGATCATTTATTGTTCCAAACTGAAAATGTTCAACTCTTGTAACTGATTTTTTTTTTTTTTTTTAAAGTGTGGCGTCGGGGGCATTTTCTGACCCCTGCAGTGATTTTGTTTGACCCCTGAGCACAAATCAAGAATGGTTCAAATTTGACCAACAAAATACAAAAACTGCTTTTATGTTTTAGATATTTAATAATTTACAGATTTCATAAAATGTTTTTGTTTATTATCGAAGGACGGAGGAGGGAAATGCTAAGAACATTTTAAAAATAGTATTACAAGAATAAAGTCATAAAGTTATGACTTTAATTTTAAAAGAAAATTAGTCATAAAATAAAATGCCTTTATTTTATGAGAATAAAGTCATAAAACTATGACTTTATTCTCATATTATTTGACTTTATTCTTGTACAACGTTATTATTCTAATATTATGTCTTTATTCTTGTATAATTTCAACTTTGTTTTCATACGACTTTATTCTTGTAATGTTGACTTTCTTTTTTTATTTTTATTTATTTATCTTCTTATTATGGTCCTAATACTCCATTATATTATTGAGGAGTTAAAACAAATATATATA
>CAEFZY010017586.1:0-13231 GCA_903066815.1 Brachyrhaphis roseni | reverse complement strand
ATTAAATTACATTGGGTCCAACTATAGTAAAAGTTAAGTTGAGCCAACACATTCGCTTTAAATTGGAGTAACATAATTACATAGTGCTGAAATAAAGCAAAGTAATCAGGTGGAAATCCTTTCCATGATTTTTTTATGTTCATCCAAAGAGGGATTTTTTTCAGTGTAGAAGCCATCCTTAAGTTTGGTCTCAGAGAGTGTGTATCTGACAATGGAGGCACAAACACACCCCGTCACATTCAACATCTCTGTGGACTGCAAAGAGGCCTGCTGAGCCGCATTTAGAAAGTCGTCGGAGAGGAAGGAAGCTCCGAGTGCAGCGCTGACCAAAGCGTTTGCAGGAGGGTTCCTGCTGTCAGCAGAGAGAGAGAGAGAGCTGCAGTAACATGACAAGGAGCAATAAACATCGTTTGACTTCAAGATTGTATGCTTTCTTCCCCAGAGATTGAAAATGGATATTTGTTATTGTTGAATTTACACTCACTTCTGCTGATGGACAGGAAAAACGTACAGTCCTTGGTAGAAAAATAAAATCACTGTTCGTGGAAAATATTCAGCCAAATCTGGTTGAATATCAGGCATTTTATATCAATGCTTCTGATATAAAACCCCGAAACATGTAACTATGAAGATTCCAATAACGATCCTGATTCCAACTGATACAGAGTCAGTCTGATACTCAGAGCTATTAAATCTGTGCTTGAAAACTAGCTAGCTCTACAGTACAATATAATAATCACAAGTAATCTGTATTGCTATTCCATGTATGATTTGGTCATTGCTTTTTTCCATTTGAAATATAAAATGACAACAACCCATTGTCGTTTTATTTATAGTTTTTAGTTTTAAAACTAAAGTAGGAGTCAGAACACTAAAAGAAAGCTCTGTTTTTTCATATTGTTACTTTAATTGTTAAAGCAAAGACAAGCTTTACATTTTGCTTGTATTTGTGACTTTCTGGCGGATCCTGAAATCACAACCTGAACTCTGGGCTCATTATGTTTTAACTTAGCACTATGGAAACAGCCCAAGTCTCTTCCTGTTTGTCCAGAGGTTTGACTCGTCTCATTGAGAGCTGATGACCTTACCATGAACAAACTCTTCTTCTTTGGACACTTCCGTCATGTTCGGTATCTCCACAACAACCTTGCATTTTATTTTGGATTGAGAGTGAAAATCAAACACTTAAGTTTTAATTAGCTTGATTTAACATTTTTACATTTAACTTTTAAAAAGCGAAAAACAAGAAACCACGTTCTTTGGTTGGTTTCTTTGTGATTTTGTTTTGAAACAGAAAAGCCAAAGAACGGGTCACACGCGAGTTATTTCTACAGTTCTTTCTTTCCTTTTTATAATGACAGTGACAGCTATATTGTCCCTGCAGTAGTTTCAGTAGGACAGGCTCTAAAGGCTTTATTAAAGCCAAACATTGAAAGTCGTTACTTCAGTGGAGATTTCTGTGTCAAATAAAGAAATTAAAATGAACAAAAAACCTGATCATTACAGAAATGTGCACAGGCTTTCACTTTTTACAGGTTTTTGTTTTTTACACAATGACGTGATAAACATTTTGAATTTTCAGTTCAACTCTAAAGCATTTTTAAAAGGGAGATTTTGTTTTTTTCTTAAAAATGATTCTTGGTTTTGAACATGATGTTTGAGTTCTTTAAAGGAAAATGAGGGGAAACCCTTTTTAACACCTTGTAAAACCAGTGACCTGTTAAACAATTTGTTTTGTTTGTAAAACAGAAAAACAGGAAACTTTGTCCTCTAGTTATTGATACGTTCTCTTTTATTTTTAAGTCACACCATAATTGCACACTTTTTGGGTTAATAAATGTGGCTGAAATGGAAAAAGTGCACACAAAAAAATTCAAGTGGAAAAAGTGGAATCTGATCAAAATAAATGAATAAATAAATAAGACAGAATTTGGAAAATAATAAAGTCCTATGTAGGCAGTTATCAGGCCATAGCTGACTACATACTACATATTTCTGTAGTATGTAGTCAGACTGTACTCCCACAGACTACATATTTCTGTAGTCTTCAATTAGCACAGCTAATTGAAGATGAAACAACAGCAGCAATTTGTTTTTCTTATGTGGTCAGATTGGTTTGGATAAGTTATTTTTCCCTTAATAGAAGAAATTATCAATTGAGCTTCTCTACAGCCATCCAAGCAGTAGTGTGTGTGTCACAAGGCTCTCTGTCTCTTTGGGGTTGATGAACTGAGGGGCAGACGGACGGATCATCCCTGAGTGTACACTGCAATCCTCCCTGTCATGGTTAGAGCGTGATTCAGCCTCCTGTGAATCCCTGAAGGATTTAACAAACACAGAGATGTACAGCGTAAGACTGATAGATGGTTTCTGAAAGTTTCAGAAAAATCCTGTCTTTGTACAATACTGTATTTGTTTTCATGTCCTTCCTTACTCAGATGTTCTCTCTTTGATACATCGTGTCCTCCTGGGTTTCACTACTGTCTGCCTTCTACTTTTTATTTTTTTTATTTTGTCCTTTTATTGTTAAATTCCCACAGAGTTGTGTGAAGAATAGTATTAGACTATATCCTGGACTTTCAAAGTTACAGGGAAGAAGGTAAAATATGACCCCATCCTGGTACGTTTCTGCTCTCACCGCCACATTTCACATCAGACCTAGCTTTTTTGCCAGCCTGTTATTTAGAAAAGAGTTTGACATTTTCGGATTTCTATTCTGTGTGATCCCAACAGCTTCCAGGAGGATATCAGATGTTCCCCGACCTGGAGCGTCTCATTAGGGCTGACACATGCAGGCATCTGCTCATGAACTCTGAAAAAGCAACTTCATTACAGCTTGTGCACATCTGCATATGGGCACAATCCGTGGAAAATGCATGCATGAATGCATGTTAATACTGGGACGTCTGTACACTTAACCTGCAGGAGGAAAGTTGTACACACATATCCTAGGCCTTTTAATGATTCATTTTAACTGTTTTTTTTTCCAGACAGAAAATAAATGGTATGTATTGCATACATTTCAAAAACAATAATGTGAGGACAAGTTTGTATTTATACAGAAATGCTTTACTTAATAAAATTCTATTTCCACGGGCAGATTCTTTCTACTTATAGAGAAATTTTCCCCATGATTTGCGTAAAAAAAAATCTGCCAGTAGAACTGGTTCTTTTTAATCTACATGTAAGAATTATTGACTTTAAACAAGCTCCTATATCTTGCTGAAAAGTTACTTGTGAGTTAGTTTTTGTCTTATCTTAAGTGTACTAAGATATGTGAAATAGAAACTAGACTAAACATTGCCCATTTACTTTAGGGTGCGAACTGCATTTCGACCACATGCTTTTTGTGCCGTCGTTAAGCTTTCGGCATGATTTTACTCCAGCATTTAGCCTCCCCTTTTTGACAAAATATGTACAATTGATTTAAATTAGCCGCAATTCATGCACAGACTCAGCTTTCAAGTATGTTCCACTAATTTTAATAAGGTATCGGGCAGGCTACGGGGGAAAGTCACCCCAGAACCCGAACTAAGACCAAAATCACAACCAAGACCAATTGTGATGTGTGTTAGGGATGCTTATCTTGTACAGATATAATGATTTCTTGAATGATTCAAGAATCTTGATTTTTAAAATTCCTGGAGGATAGATTACTTGTTTCGAAGTTTTGTTAAATTCTGTTATTCTATTTACCACACTGTATTCTGGCCGGATGACTCCACTAACACTCTCACATTCACCAATGAGCTGTTGACGAATGCTAAGTGCTGTTAGTGGAGGATGATGATGATGATGAGGGACAGAAATAAGCACCACCACAA
The DNA here is from genome assembly GCA_903066815.1 of Brachyrhaphis roseni. NCBI lineage: Eukaryota > Metazoa > Chordata > Actinopteri > Cyprinodontiformes > Poeciliidae > Brachyrhaphis > Brachyrhaphis roseni. The sequence continues at coordinate 9,407 of CAEFZY010017586.1, read as the reverse complement.
AGAGACAAAAAGTGTGGATTGCTTTAAATCCACACTTTAAAGCAGTGTGGATTGCTTTAAAGCAATCCACACTGTGGCCCTGTGAGCAACCTGTGAGCAGGTTGCTCACAACCTGCTCGCAACCTGTGGCCCTGTGAGCAGGTTGAATAATAGAAAAGATAAAAGTGCTGTGTGTGTATTGCAAAACAATGGCGTGTCCTCAAACCCCTCAGCAGGAAACATTCATTACATGCATCAAACTCGTTCATGGCTTCCAACAGACCCCCTTCCAATCCTAGTGATCCCTCTGCCTAATCCCCAACCTTTCATTTCAAACCTCAGATAAAATATGGCATTTTCTAAGACCTAAAAACTCAATGGCTGCCTCACATACACATAAATATGAACACATCCATAATAGTCTACTGAGTCTACAGTCCCACAAGTTTAAAAAGATATTGATTCAGTTGTTTATTCAAGGTATTAGCCCTAAGTCCTACCAGACCCTCAGAATGTTTTTTTCCATAGCTGTTTAAACCTAATTAGATTCCCAAAAAGGAGAAAACATACAGCAGACGAGGCGAGCGAACAAAGAGGCATGCATGAAAGGGCAACTCACTGGAGTTTACAACACAACAAACTAGTTTTCTGGCACGCAGAGACGAGACACGCAGAGAGACAATGGGATGTCACAGAGTCCCCGTGACTGAGGAACTTTTCTGCAAAGCATCAGGAAGCCCCTACATCAGACTGACTGATGAGCCTCGAAGCAGGCCGCAGTTGACTTCATTTGGACTGGAACTGCTTTCAATTACTGCAAGTGTCACGCTGGCTCTTGGCCTGTTGCAGGCCTTTGAGGAAAACAGGACTTCCTATTGTTGAAGAGCCAAGACTGCAGAGGAACTCAAGTTTGATCTATTTGGGTTCTGAGTCAATGTCATTAAGAACTGTGTTGGTTTAGGTTGGCCCTGTGAGCAGGTTGAATAATGAAGCTCAGGGCAAAGATTCTTTGACTCAAGAGTTGCACTATGACCGCTGTGTGGTTCCATACATCTTTGAGTTTTGAATTTCATAAGTGAATGTTAATTTTGCAAGTTAGTGAGCAGATTCAAAATGAAAATTTCATGAGTTACAAACTTTTGGCATTCAAGAATATTTTGAGGTAAAAACTAAATAAATGAAGAATTTAAACATGAAAATATGTGGGAAACTTACAATGCATGCTCAAAAGAAGTTTGATAATGCAAACTATTTCTCAACTATTATTGAAAAATGATTGCTTACTGGAGAGGTGGACTGTTGAAGTTTGAAAGATTTTAATCCAATAGATTTATCTTCATAAGTGGAGCATTACAGTTTTTGCTATGATGCTCAAGGAGATGGAAAAAACTGAAAAAGAAACTGAGAAAGGTCAGAAGAAGGTTTGAGAGAAATAAGACTAGAGGATAGGAAAGAAGGATAAAAAGAACACAAGGCACACCTAGAAGTCTGCTTTTACACCTGAAGAGAAAAAAACTGGCCCAAGAAACCACACCGACAACATATGCATATATAATAATAGCAAATAGAACATCACTGAAAAGTACACAGTACAAGTTAATACAAGATGTATTTAGTGTCAACCAACATAGACAATATGAACATTATAATAAATATGAATATTGAGTTTTTTGCATGAAAGGAGAGAAATATGTGGAGACGCACTTCAAGTTGTCTGTTATGTATATGATAGAGGACCTGTGATGCTGTGGGCCTGTTTCTGTTCCAAAGGCCAAGGAAACCCTATTAGAGTTAATGGTATCAGGAACTTAGTCGTCCCAAAGGATCTGAGAGAAGATCTTGCGGTTCTTACTTGAAAACATAGAGTATATCATTACAGGGTTCTTCAAGCTAGTAGAAAATACAGCTGGAAAAACACAGAAATTTCAAAAATCAACCTTCTTCCATGCCCGTCTCAGTCCTCTGACTTAACACTGAATACAGTAAACATCCTTAAGTTATCTGGAGAACTAATGATCTACACAAAGAATAATCTGATGCATTTCGTTCAGTATTTTACAATCTCCCAAAACTACACATGAAGTTCTCTTTTTGTGAACTTCTCAACAGTTTTAGCCTGATTGAAACTCTTGACCCCGTTTGAACTAAACTATTTTCTTTTACCTTTGGTGACTCTGAGGAGCGCAGCAGCAACCAGCTGATTAGAATAATCAGGACTGCTGGAGTAGTTTTTAAAGTTATCAACAACATAAAGACCTCTGAGCTCTCTAAGAAAGGAGCTGATTTCTCTATTGGGCAGTTAAAAACTGAGGTTAATGGCAAATGAATATTTGATCAGAATGCTGAATAATAGCAGCTATGGAACATAAAAGTGTGGAAGTTGAGTGGGGGCAAAGAATAAAAACAAAGACTTTATTAATATAATTTCCAAACCACGCTATACTGTTATATACAGTATACAGTATACTGTTGGTATTGACAGTCACAAGCTGTCAATACTAACGGGGCACACATACGTAAAGTGTAAGACACAATACATGACTTCCTGTACAGACGATGTACAGTCAAGGATGTTTACAATCCCAATTTCTTTGGAGATTGAACATAAATGTTCGCTGTCATTAAAATCAAAGGGAAAATATTGAAGCCTAAAGCAACAGAATGAAATTTAATTAATGAACTTTACCTGTTGGTGTTTTTTTCTGTGCAATGTGATTCCAAATCATGCATGGAAAACATGCTTATTATGGCCTTTTTTATGGTCGTAATAGAGCCATAAAAAGGTTCTATTATGACCTTTTTATGGTTTACACAATCTTAGAGAAAATTTGGCAGTTTTCCAGCTGACAGTGATTGACATCCTCCACAAGGAGGGTAAGACATAAAAAGACCTTGCTAAAGAAGCTGGCTATACACAGAGTGCTGCATCCAAGTGTATTAACAGAAGGTTGAGTTTTAGAAAAAATGTTTGGTACAACAAGGTACACAAGCAGTAGCGATAACCAGAGCCTTGACAGTATTGTGAACCAAAGCACTTTCAAGGGTTTGAGGGAGATGCACAAGGGGGAGGACTGCAGTTGGAGTCAGCGCTTCTACAGCCATGATGAACAGGAATGGCAAGGAGGTGGTCAACAAAAATGGAACCTTACAAAAATGGAGGGAAATGCTCTGGAAGCAACAGGTACGTTGGACTGCTGTGGTGGCGCAGGGGTAAAGCACAACCCACAAATGGAGGCCTTGATCCATCACAGGTTGGAGTCCCGGTCAGATGACCTTTACCGCTTGTCTTCCCACTCTCTCATTACCCACTTTCCTCAAATAAAGACTGCTAGAGCCAACATAACCTTTCAGCAAAGGAACCTTAAGTATACAACCACACCTCTGGGGGGATTTTCAAGCAAAATTCATTCCAGAATTTGGAAGATCACAAGAATGGAGGATGGAGTCAGCACATCAAGAGCCTCTACTCACATTCTTGGGTTGCAAATGTCTTTCCTGGTCTAAGGAGAAAAAACCCCAAAAAACATAATTTGATTGTTATTCAGTGGTCCACGGCCCTTTATTGGGATTAAAATTAAAGTTTGTATATCATTTGGAAATCAAGTTTCCAGAGTCTGAAGGAAGAGTAGAGTGGAAGAGAATCCATATTGCTTCAAGTCCAGTGTGTAGTGTCAACAATCAGTTAGGTTTTCTTAAGTGCACAGTCAATGCAGCTGTCTAGCAGGAAATATTAATCCTTCCTTCATATAAGCTGTAGCATACATGTATGGAGATGCTGATTTCATTTTCCAGCATGGGCTTGGTGCCGTCCCAAACTGCTGAAGACACCCAAATGATTTTCTATTTTATTGTGCTGCTCATTTATTTACGAAAGAACACCACCATTTCTTTAGAGAAAACAATCTTTCATCAGGGCTGTAATGAACTTGTAGCAAAAATTACTCTTTCCTTGCTGGTGGTCTGTCTTCCTGACCTTGTTGCCAAACCTGCGGGAGACATAGTCTTTGCTAGGCAAACTGCCAGTATGGCAGGCTGTTTCAACATTGGCTCAACTTCACCATCAGCCTCATTCCGACTGTGGGTAGAATTTCATCTTCAGCACTGCTCTCCCAGAAACAGTGGCAATGCCAAGCACACGTCAAGATGATGGCAAACAGTCCTGAAGTCTACTACTGGACTCAGTGGCTAGATTCACCTGACTTCTCCATCAGAGTCTATCAAATCTAAGCCAGTAGCTAGAGGGATGGCAGCAGGGTTTCTCCAACCAATGCCACCAAAACAGTTGGTGTGTCCAATCCCTGGCGTCCTTCCTCTCCTTACGTCTGTTCTTCTTCTTGCCTTTAGGTGGCATCAAGGTTCCACCCATGCTTGAGGTCTAACTGGCTAATAATTCAATCATTTTTCTTGAGATTCACAAATATGCACTTGATTATCTTGTCCTTTCTATAATGTTCTGTCAGTAATACAGAGTAGAGTTGGATCTCTAGTGGTCATATTTTTTTTAAATATATTTAGTCTTCCTGTAGGTAGTTTTAAACTGTAAGTGGAAACTGAACAGCAACAGTGTTCATCCTTTGCATTGTATGGTCAGGCCAGGAAACACTCAAGCCAGGAAAGCACTTAGTCAATTTTGAGAAGGCTGGAGTTGATGGTAAAATGATGATTTATTAAAGCGATCCATGCAAATCATCAACCACCATAAGAACTAGACAAAAACAAGTAAAAATGACAATCATTTTCATCACTATTTAAGCATAGCTTGTTACAGCGGTACAAATGCATTTTATTAATGTTTGAAAATGCTGACCATTAGCATCTACATGGGTTTTTAATTTAGATTGTTTGTTCTTACAGTTTTACAGTGTACCTTAAAAAAAGCTTCAGAGACAATCCCAATGTGCTGCTTTTCTTTTGAGGAAAATTGTTGAGCTCACCTGTACAAACAATCAGAATACCTTTCACATTAAAATCCCAAGAAAATACACAGAAGACAACTGTTACAAAATGACAGCATGTAGAAAAGTTCCAGGGGTTAGACCCCCATAAAGAAAATATGTATGCATATTCCTAGCTGTTTTCATGCAAACACCTTCAGTCATAAAGGATTCTTGCAGCCAAACTGCTGCAATGCTGTGGTCAGTAAATTTAAACAGGCCAGACAGATCTTTGGAACTCTTTGCACATATTGCCATTAACTTGAAATAGCTGCACACTCAAGCAAAGGACAAGTTCAGACTTTAGGACTATGTAAAAACAGACTGGTAACGAGCAGTTACCAGTCTGGGTTGTGTTAAGTAGGGATGATTAAAGTGCCAGTAACCCTGGAAACTTCATCTAATATATACTTGTTTATGAGCACTATTGCTATGATTCAATTATCCATCAGTGACAGCAAGATGGCTGCTGTAGATAGTGTGGAAATACATGAGATCAATGACGTATCATACGGTGTGAAGATTTAAGAGCTGCCATGGAGGTTCATTTGATTTTCATTTATTATTGTTATTGATAATCAGCTTTTTCTAATGAGCTTGTTTGTACTGGTGACAAATGTGAGTCCCAGTGACTCAATTGTTTGTTTTCTGCTCCATTCATCTGCATTAACTCAAGCTAACATAATTAGGCAGGTTGATGAAAGATTAGCCAATGTGAGTGTGTGCGTGCGTGGGGGTGTGTGTGTAATGTGTATACTGGTTTAGATATCCTATTTAGGACCATTTCTGGCACATTTATCTACCCTCTGAAGACTAACGAACCTTATGGGGACCAAAGCCGGGTCCTACTACTTATGTAGGATTAACCCTGGTAAAAGTTATATTTGGGAAATGATGTTAGTCTATTCCCAACTAATGTTGGGATATTGTTCTCATGTTTATTTTCTCCACCATAAGTGATGATGCTCATTCTGGTCCAACAGTTCAGTTTTAATTTCATCAGACCAGAGGACATGTCTTCAAAAGGTTTTGCCTGTAATCTTGCTTTTTGTTTTCCTAAGTTTAAACATGAGTACAGGTACAGATTCCACTGTGGGAAGTGACTCTGCTACTGGTTTCCAGCAGGATTTTCACAAGATCTTTTGTTGTTGCTTTGGAGTTAATTCACACACAGACACTGTCTTTTATGGACAGTGTGATATCTGCACATTCTTCTGATATTTATATTTCTGTATAATCGATTGAACAGATGAAACTTCAGGAATCTGAAATATGGTACCGGGGATGAAAGAGACTTGTGGGGGTCCACAGTTCTCTTTTCACCATATTTTCCACCAACTTCTTTTAATTTGCCTTTGATGTCCCATAAATAAGCGGTTTGATGTGTTGCACTCAAAAACATGGACAGCTGTGCCTCTATATAGCTCAAATATTCAGAAGTTCACAAAGGCATAAAATCATCATCTGGTCTTCCTTTCATTGCCTAAAGGCATAATAATCCCAGTTTGTGTCACTCATTATTCTGGCATTTAGCAAATCAAAATAATGATAGAAATCCTAAGTGACATAAAACAGAAAAAAACTCAAACTGAACTCAAGTCAGAAAGTAAGCAAAAAAAAAGAACAAACAAAAATGCTTCTATTTCTACAGCGTCTCCAAATTTCTGGTTCTCGCTCATATCTGACAGAGACAACTGATGTGTTGTTATTTTTTTTTTTTAAAAAAAATAATATTTTCATGTTCTATTTTGATCTTGATGGTGATTCCTCCTTGTCAAATTAAAGTCTGCTTGCATGATTTTACATTTGTATGAGCTCTCAGTTCACCCACTCAAATGTCAGCAGTGCCACAGTTATCCCACAGTACATCAAAGTGGGAAGATTAAAACGTCAGCTGCACCCTGCGCCTCGCTGTATATCTGCGTATGTGACCACAGCAAAGACAGCAGTGATGATCCAACCCTCACAGTTGAGTGGCTGGTACATATTGAGCTGTAAAAAACAGCCAGCCGACATGTCCTTGGATCAAAGCCCCACCTCATATAACTTAACAACACATATGCCCTCTTTCCGTTATGCGTTTGTGACCGTGTGCATCTTAATGGTACCTATTGTGAAACGAGGACAGGAGAGATATGCGGAAGGACATAGAGGTTGTTTTCATTAGCTACAGAAATTGACAGAATATAACAGTTTAGTTATAATGAGGCATTGTTATGATTTGTGGAGAATCAGACACAAGGGCAAATATTTCAGACATGACATTCAACCAAAAAGAGGTTGTCAGTGGCTGTGTTTTCATTGACCATGTAATTGTGCAAAGTAGAATTACGTAAATAAATTCACTTAATGTAAACATTACAATTTCAAAGAAACTCGGGGGTTTTGATAAAAAGGTTTTGCGGTATAATGAGGTGGAGTTTTGGTTGTATCGAAATTAATGTATTTCACAAAGCTGCAGTGGGAAAAAATTTTTCGCTTCCCAAAATACGACTGCCAAAAAAGACGAAGAAGATGACGCAGGATGACTGACTTCTTCCTGTGTGATTTTAATTGTGTTTCATATATATTAGAAACACCGCAATTGAAAAATACTTTTTTTTCCTATTTTTTAATCAGCGGAACATCAGCATTTCCAATGGAAATGTGACTAATGTTGCAGTTCTTTCACCAACACCGCTCCCCTCATGCCTGCAGCCTGTTAGCCAATCAGCTCCGGTTTGTTGCTCCAACATTCTCTCTCCCAGTATTTATCCTCTCCTCTTTCACTGACCCCCTCACTTATTTCTCCTGTTAATCTCCCTTTACTTCATGTTCCTGGACTTTGTACACTGTGGACTCCTCCCAGTTTTCTCCAAACAGTTTTTGTATTCTCAATTAAAATCCTTTTTTCATTGTTATCGCCTGGTTGCCGGCTTGCATTTTGTTCCCCTTCCTCCACACCCAACATGACAACATCCTATTTTCTCATTTCATACTTTCTCACCCAACAGGCTTAAAAGCTTTTTTACTAAACACATTTCTCAGTTTTATAGGCATCAAGACAATGTGCACTGAGCTGCAGTAGATGCATTTGAACAATTCTTGTTAAGTTGTCAAACATCTAAATTCTTCCTCAGAAATAATTCTAATTCTACACCAACCTCAGCCTGTCTGCTCTGTTAAAGATCTGCAGTTAGGACCTGGGTTGCTACCCAGGTCCTAACTGGGTAGCAACATTATTCTGGGTAGCAACATTATTCAAAAATACATTATTCACTTCTTAAAATGGATTCCTCTTGACTTCTGATTTCACCTTACTAAAATCAACTCTGCCTGCAAATTGAGTGTAAAGGCCAGATTTAATCAAAACTGACCCGTCTTTGTTTCCCAATGCATGCTTTCAGGAAATGTAGCTTCTCTGCAGTAAAAAAAAACAAACAAAAAAAAAAAAACATTTTTTCACTAAATATTAAAAGGTCGGTGAACATTACATTTCTGTCATGTTGAATGGAGTCTTATTGAAACTGTCCTGCAGCTGAAAGCAGCAGAAATGCTAAAGTGTGGCAGAGAGTGGAAAGGAATTTTTACAACACATAAAGAAATAAAGTAGCTACAGAGACAAAAAAAATCAAAATAAACAGAATCTCATTTAGCTTTTTAAGTGTTAAACCTGTACTGGATTTCCACCTACAAATGCAAGTAGACATGATGGTACTCCTTTTTTTTTTTCTTTTTATTTTCAATTTTGCTCACCTATTTTACAACATAATCAGGTTCTGATGCTCTACTTTCTGCTGCACCAGCTACTTTCTCTGAAAATCATCAACAGTTGATGCTTCTACAGTACAGCTAATAACACCATGATTCAAGCCAACACCAGGCAGATGAAGGCAGAACACAGTTACATCTCTTAGCAGTCAAACAAAGAAGATTTTATAATGTCTAAGGTATATAAGCTCAAACTGCGCTCAGTTCTCTTCTGGTAAATTCTGTAACTACTTATATGTAAATCTGTCTCCATGGAGATCAATCAAATAGAAAAACACATGCAGGAGAATTGACAGCTGTATCAGTTAAAACTCAGAAGACAGTCAGTAGTCATCATCTTTTTTGCGATATTTAGAAAAAGTTTGCTTAAAATTTGCCTGACAGTTTGATGGAAACAGAACCTTGCTCTGGTGTGTTTCTTTCCTTGCACCAATTTTAACAAGCTGGTTATCCTCCATTGTTGGGATTGTACTGTGACATCTGGTGTCAAACTGGATGCTTTAACTGTAGAATCACTTTAACCTTCAATTTCCATACCTGAGAGGCCAGCGATGGCAACATAACCCGTTTACACTAAATTATCAATACTAGTAATTTTATTTGAAACTGTTCAGATGTTTACTGTACCGGGTTAGAAATTTAGTTTTAGCCTTGATCGATCGATCTTTCTATCTATCTATCTATCTATCTATCTATCTATCTATCTATCTATCTATCTATCTATCTATCTATCTATCTATCTAT
>CAEFZY010017578.1:0-119416 GCA_903066815.1 Brachyrhaphis roseni | reverse complement strand
ATATATATATATATATATATATATGTGTGTGTTCTCTCTCTCTCTCTCTAGAGAGAGAGAGATTTTAATGCATTTAAATCTATTTAAACAACAACGAAAGATGATATTTTATGTTACTATGAAAACAAATGTTGTCACAACATTCTAAAAAAGCAGTATACCTGCTTAGTCAGACTACTAGATTTTTCAGTAACAAGTGTCTAATTCAAAGTGAAAAAAATCCTATTGGCCTAGTATGCTCCCTACTATAACACTTACATAAAGGGCAGTGTTTTGTTGTATGCTCAGGAGTGCAGCTGGCCCCTTTGCTAAGCAGTTTTACCATTGAAAAAGGCCAAGTGTCTATATGCTGATTATCATCTTATCTCATTCATCATACCCATGAATGGTCCCTTAGTCACAGGGATGGAAACTCTGGTAATGTAGCCAGAAAAATTAGATTTAAAGCACATTTTAAAAAATGCTGAATTGGTTTAATTAATCAGGAAATAGAATCAGTAAGTGGAGATAAATTCTCCTGTGTTCCCTAAAAACGCTGTTTCAACACCACGCCATTACTAGCTGGTGTGTACCCATATGATTATGCTCAGTTCAAAGAGAAGATCGTGTGTTTTTTGGACTCCATATTGCCAACAAGCACTAGATCCCATATGTCAACAAGAATGAGACTACTCGCAAAGCAAATACTTGTGTAACAACAATAACAGACATCTTCTGAAGCCCTTCTGGGATAATTAAACAAAACTAATATAAGTTAGAATCATAACCTAATTCATAAACTACAACATATTTACGTGGAATATGTCCACACTTCACAATAGTGAGGTCATGCAATTCACTGTTGCTGGAAACATTTCAATAAGCCCCCTCAAGGTAAGAAATCAGGTCTGGCTATATCATTAGCTCACATGAACATTGTCCCAGAGGACCTTTAATTTGAGTTGGAAAAGCCTGTTCCTTCACTGTGAGGTTAAAGAGTGGGTGACAAGTGAAGAAAATCACAGTGGAATGCATTAATTAGGTAGACCTAAAAGCATATTTATCAAAGGCTAAGCCGTACGGAAATGATCTAAGAAAGGATCCAATAAAGACAAAACAGGTTAATAGAATAAAAGGCCTTGAGCGGAATGTGTGCTTATACATAAAATATCTACCTGATCTCACATGTAAATGAAATATCAGGATGTGTGCGGATTAAAACATTACAGCAAGCTGAAACTTGTGACCTTTAAGCAGTTTGACAGTGACAGTCGGCATCTTCTGACCGCTCTGATTAAAATGTCAGCGCCCCTGACTTCATTCATCTCAGATTCCACACCAATATTTGCTCAGAGAAAAAAGACTGATTACACCAAACATGAATATGCTGATATCAAAGATAAATATTTAATGAAATCTTATGATCAGTAAAAGCAGTGGTCCACAGAGGAAACAAACAGCCCAGCGACTCTGGCTGAATCATCTAAACGGTGTCAATCACACGTGGAAAAACCAGGGCTTCGTTCACGGGCAGTGATGACTTATGGTCCCTTGGTGGCGATTGAGACAGACAGGGCTGATTGAGAGAGCTTATCTTTATAAAAGGGGGGGAAGCCATGGAATTGTTAACAGGATGTGATGGCTTGCGTCCGCCAAGTTGAGCGGGGAAATAAAGCTGCCCGGCTGCAGCTGCCTTGCCATCATTCTCAGAGGTAATGATCTCTGTCTGGCTCAGGAGTAAGTAATAGTCTGCCCACAGGCTACGTGACATGCCGAGTTCACAGGCAAAGTTGAACCAGGACAAACGAGCACTGGTCAGAGCAGTGCTACACTTACAATAGATTTAACAAATACATTCATGAGGATTAGGAAATACATTTTTCTTTTCATTTCTATTTATTTATGTTATTTTTTATTTTGTTTCTATTTTAAATAAGGCACTCGTTAAGATAACATTAGTTTGTACAATATTTTGCATATTTAAGGGGAAGTTAAGCCTGCACTTATAAGCACTGGTCAGAACAGAGCTGCACTTGCAGCAGTTTTAATAAACAAATTAAAGAGTCAATTATGATTTATAATTTGTGTTTCAACTAAAATAAAATTATATAAATTGAAAATTAAAAGAGCATGCGCAAAAAATATCTTATTTTGTGCCGTGTTCTGCATTCCTTAGGGAAGGTTTAGCTAAGACAGATGAGAACTGGTCAAAACAGTGATTCACTTGCAATAGAGTAAATTATTTAATCCCCTTTTGTATTTGTAGAATTATTTTATTTTATCTCAGAAAACACACAATATACATTTTTTTAACATTATCTTGCACTGTTCCGGGAAAGCTGAATCTTGATCAATTTCTTGTAGCACATTACCTAAAACTCTAAACACAATTAAATGTTTTATTTAATTTTATTTTGAAAGAAGCACACAAAAGAAGATCATAATGGTATTGTCTATATCATATTTGCATTTTTCTGGATTTACTGGGAGATATTTAGTTGACTCAGTCAAAAAGATCTAGCTCCACTCAATTATCTACCAAGATAATTAATCAATTCACAATGCACATTGTAGTCTCAGAGGCATCTTGGAGATAATTGTTCTCATTGACTTGAATAATTATTTGTTTGCCCATTTAATTATTTTCACATTTGGAAAACAAATGAATGCATGCTGGTGCACAATGCTATGCTTCCTTGTTTTGATGCAAGTTGGGGAAATCAGAAAAAAAAAGAAAATGAAAAAATAAATGCAGTGGAAAACACTAATGTTATGACAATTCCTGTTTTTGCTGCATGTCTCCTGAGAAATTAATCAGATTCAGTTTTTGTGTCATTATGTTTTTTCTTCCAAACTCTAACCTAACCTCAATGTGAAAAAGGTCAATAAAACATGATTTTATTTCTGCCTTGTGGCATATACTCAAACTGCACTGGATCAAAGCATGAATATTTCTCTGATAGAAGGTTAGCTCTGGGTTACAGACACAGTGTCCTCATTTTTTTTTTCTTTGACTGGCACGGTGAAAACAATCTGAAAACAATCTTTGGCGTTCTCAGTTCACACCGCATGAGCGAGACCTCACGGCTAATGTCGCGAGCAGCACAAATTATGAGAGCCAATTTAATGGCACTCCCTAGTATTTATCATGCTGTTTTAAATGTTTTGCTCATTTGTTTCCATTAAATATTTCATCTTCCCTTAAATATTCATTTAACTTCCTCTTTAAATTTTTTACCAGTCTCTCTGCAGTTGCTATCTTCATGCCTCCCTTTTAGGCTTTGCAATCATAAATAATGATTCCTCTGCACCCAAAAAATGATTGCATAGAACATGCAGAAAAATCCTTTTTGTCTTTTCTCATTAGTGATATACTTTGAGTAGCCTAAATACTTCCCATAACTCCACTTATGGAAATTGGTTGGAGAGTTCTCTTAATGATTCTGCTTTGCAAATAGGATGCAGCCTATGTTTTTGTACCCAGCATCTACTCCTCTCATGATAAAATGAGATGCCTGCTTATTATGTGCAGTTTCAGTGTTGCTTTTTAAAGCAAGGATCGTCCTTTACGTACCCCGAATTAGACAATGAAACTTTAGCTTTCACTGTGAAAAAAGGTCCTTGTGATTTGCAACAATAGCTGTTTGTTGGCCCTTGGCTGTATAACTGAGCACAGAGGCTTATAATGAACAAAGCAACACTATAAAACAATGTTTTAATGTGCTTCTTTCTCTACAGTTCCACTGCCTTCTGTTTGAGAGGGGCGATGTAGTTGCATATGTTAGTAGTTTTAACCTGGCTGGAAAAAAATAACTTCTAAACTGTTTTTTTTTTTGTTTTCAGAATTTGAATAGATGAGGCATTAGAATACAGCATGCATGTCGAAGAGAAGCATAAACTTTAATTTTTTTCCCTTGGATTATCTACTTTGTGATGAGGTTTAATGATCCAGCAGAGTAAATAGCAATGTGTTAATTAGAAATTATGCTAAATGATCCACAGCAAACATTGCTGGAAATAACCAGACAGCATAGATCTATAATATAATCTTTGCTTAATTTTTTTTTTTTTTTTTAACTGTTGTCAAAAAATCAAATGAAACAAAATGTTCCTCAAAGGCCATACTGTTTTGGAAATTGTTCTTTATGGTGATATTTTGTTGCTGTTTTTTTATAGTGTAAACAATGTTGGATGACTGCAAGTATTTGCATCTGGGAATCATGCAGAGAATAGGAAAATATTAGTGTAATTATGACGATCAATGATGAAAGGACATCATTAAAAGTAAGGATTTTCCTCAAGACCAAATAATTTTAGCAAGCTTTTGACTCCACCTAGTGGCGACATAGAAATTTGTTCTACTAAACGGATGAAGAAAGTAAGCTGAGAATGATATTTAAGGGTTCAGAATTCAAATAATATATTATAAACACAAAGTAATTTACTCTAAAACAATCAAATATCATGCTGAATCATCTTAGAGAAATTGTACTTGTATTTATCAGCAACACAATGGGCTTCATGAGACAGATATAAAATCATCTGAAATGCAGCGTGTAAGGTTTAACAGTTTAATAAGTATTGAAGTTGTTTCATTACTGTAATGTTGCCACCAATTTAATTAAATAAAATGTTTGTTTTTGCACCTAACATACTTTTTACAGGCCTGTTATATTTATTATTTTTATTTTCTTTATTTTTACTATTAATTATTTCTTTTCTCTGAAGATCAGGTTCGTCTTTAGGCCAAGACCTTCGGCATGTTCTGGAGAGATTTAGCATCCTAGTGTGCCTAACCTTTTTAGAATACTACTCCACTACAGGATACACACATCAATACAGAACTGGCCATATTTATTAGCAGATCTGGTAAAGATGTTAAAAAAAATTATAAATTAATTTCAGCTTAAAGACATAGAGAAGTCAATTTCTTCTAGACACTGTCTGATAACCTGGAGAAGTTCCTATATTTATATAGACCTCTCACAGTAAGAAGGTAGTTTAAAAAGTTTGTGCCAAAGGAAACCCAGCAGATTGCATGAGGTCATTGACTTACAGCGTTCACTCCTCCTGGACCAGCAGGGGACGACAGCAAATTGCTTGTATTAAGTCATTGACTTTACAGCAATCCCTTATACCGAGCATGCATGTAATGACAGTGGAGAGGAAAAACTCCCCTCTAACAGGATGAAACCTCCAGCAGAACCAGAACTGAGCTAAGTACCATCAGCCAGTGGCACCAGCAGGAATCTTGTGCCCCATGACAAAAAATAAATTGGGGCCCCCCTGCTGTTACAATTTCTTGAGTCTAGCTGACCTATAAAAGGCATCAAATCTGAAAGGCTTGCATCTGCCTTGCTTTCACTAGCACAATATTTACTACTAGTGAACTTTACATGCAACAGTCCGCATGTTGCATGCAAATAGGTTGCTTACATTTTTTAAAATTAGTTTTAGCTTATTGAAATGTCTCTCCCCACCAGCAACAGTCATAGACAACATGCAAAATGAAAATAAAGCAATCCAGACTTCTCAAAAAATGCTATGTTGTTGCATTTCATTCAAGCTGCAGTACATAACTTTAATAAAAATACGTTTTCTCCATATTTGTTAAAGTTGTCACCATGTCATGTCAGTTAGTTATGAGACAGATACAAAAATCAATCTCATCCACCTCCTCCCTGAACTACTATTGCTAGCTAAAGTAATGCAGCGTTCCAGCCAAAAACAACCAATCAGAACTAGGAGGAGGGTCTTAGCGCTGTCAATCAACCTCACTCACTGCTGTGCTAATGGCAGAGAAACAACTTATCTTTACAGTTAAACCGTTTATCTGCCATAATTCTATGCTAGCTAGATTGAGCATTCACAACAGGCTGAGCTAGCTGCAGCATAGCACAGAGCAATGGGGAGGGAGGATGAGTAGCCACTTGAGATAGGGCTGAAACATTCCTCGAATGATTCGAGTACTGTACCTCGATTACTTAAATTCCTCGAGGAAAATTTACCTGCCTCGAAGCTTTGTTAATTTATGTTTTATTATTTGCGTTACACGTAGCTCTGACTTCCGCCTTTGTCTTGTTGACGAAAGCTAAGTTTTAGCGGCATAACGTCCAATTTTCAAGTTCGGCCTGTGAGGATTTTATTGATTTATGATAATGCCCGGGTTTTCGTCGTTTTGGGGGTACCAATAAGTATTCTTAAAATGAATGGCGCGATGCCTGGAGTGCAGCAGCCTTTCTCCTCCGGGAGCTGCTGGTTGAAAGCGAGTGGCGGGAAGAGCGCTGCAGGAGTATTTATACAGGTGAACAGATAGACTGAGCACAGCGGGAGACTGAGCAGTTGATGGTTACAGTGTAAGTGTAGCTTTACAGACGAACTGCACAATAAATTTTATAACATGCTGGTCTCAACAAACGGGTGGCGGAAATCAGTAGTAGCAGCAGTAACAGATATCTGTAATTTAAATGCAAGTTAAGGTAAAACTGTGTGGACTGGCTCCAGTCCAGACAATGGGCTGTTTTTTAATATCATTTTATAAAGATAGCTTGAATTTCTGTCAGTAATAAATATATTGTTTCTGTTGTGTAATTGTAAAAAGAGCAAAGACAGAGAAATCCCTATAGACTCACTGGAATGATGCTAACTAGCTTGTCATTGCATACACTTCAGGGCAAATATGGGTGTGTGCTTTTTGGTCTGGGAGGGGTAACATTTAATTTTTACTGCTAAAAACAATTTTTAAAAACAGAATATGATTAATTTTGTTATCGACAGGGCCCCATTTTTTTTCTATTTTTATGAACAACAACAAAAAATAATAATAAATATTTTGTGGAGGGTCCCCTCTCGGCCAAGGGCCCTTGAAATTGTCCTAACTTTTTTTTTTCATCATGGAAGTAACGATATGTGAAAATGTAAGAAGTAGAAAGTACAGATTTATTGTTTTAAAATGTAGGAAGTAAAAGTAAAAAGGCCTTAGAACGAGAAATATCTGTAAAATCTACAGATATCTGTAGATTTTACAGATATCTGAAAAATCTACTTAAGTACAAGAACAAAGTACTTTTATTTTTTTACTTTACAACTTTGGCTTGGTCACATAGAAAATGTGTTTGTTGATAATTAGAGAAGAGCGCATAAGAGAGTTGCCAGGACTCTGGATGATCTATTGTGCAAAGAGGAGAGGTCAAAGATTTTCTCTGCAGGCTCCCACTTTATGAAAAGTATACTGTAGGGAACAATAAAGAGGTTTCCTGTTAGCACAAGAGTTGAACAAAGCATTGACAGCTGGGATTTTGTTAAAGACAATATTTCAAGATGGAATTTTCCCCACTGAATATACTCATATATGTAATAGGTTTTTTTTCAGTGAAATTGACTATTATATAAACAAATTTATTTTGAGGCTTTATAATTGATCCAATTAGAAATGCTTTTCCACATCTTTAATTAGGTCAATGAAAAAAAAAAGTCAGAGATATCTCATTAATTGTTCTATTAACTATTCTTTAGCTTTGTTTACAAATAATAAAGAAATGGTTAAATTATTCTGCTGCTCAAGGAGAGCAAAGAGTTAGGGCTGAGACCTTTTACTGTCTGGTGCCGTTTGTAAAGGGATGTGTGAGCCTTTTACAAAGTGATCAAATCTTTATAAACCATTTGTGCTTTAAGGCTTACTTTCTTAGTTTTTATTTATAAATTGAGTATTTCTCAACTTTTCAAGGTACATTTCATTACAAACTTATACATCTATTCTTATTCAACTCAGTCTTTATTCCCTAATTTTCTCACAATTTTCATTGAGAGTTTTTCTCAATGATTTTCAAAAGAGTATTCAGTTGCTGTGTTATATCAAGGTTTTTATGAATAACTCGTATGTTCTTCTTTAGAATTTTATTAGTATAGAAACAACATAATTAATAATATACACACCTATAGTCAATAAATTATAATGTTACTGAAAATTGTATTTATTTCAGTAACTCAGTTCACCAAGTGAAACACAACATACACATTATTACACACAGACTGATGTTTCCAGGCCTTTGTTGTTTATTATAATGGTTTTCCACTGACAGCTAATGCAAACACATTTAGATTATTACATTAAACTAGTAAAAACAGAAAATACAGAAATGTGGACTAAATGAAATATATGTTTAATGCCTGCTTGATTATTATTTTCAAAATATATTTTTAATATGACAAACAAGCCCCATGACATTTTAATTTATTCAATATAACTGTATGTGTTTTCCAAATTGTATAGTTGTATAGTTTGTATTATTATTATTTTGTTCATCTTTACCTTGTGTACTGTAATTTGGCATGACATTTGATCTTTGTAAACACTGATAATCCATTAGTTTATGAAGAAGGCTTATTCACAAAATGAAGAACCTTAAGGACAACCATGGATCCTCTTCATAATATGACAGCAGTGTGTTCTCAGGCAGGGGCTTCTTCTGACCTGCTGTACAATAAACTGCTACTATCAGAGGTCCCTCCTGCCCAGAGTCATCTGTCATCACTTTGAAAAAATGTGTATAAGTCACATTCAGTTTCCCCTTCAACTTGATCAAGTATTTTAAAATTCATACTAATATTGTAATAGAATCAAGGAGATTAAATCCAGGAGAGGCTAGTGTAACATATAAATAAATATGTACCTCTGAGTAAAAACAAAAGTAAGAAATGAAAGCAGAACCCCCCAGAACTCCTCGCCCCCTCCCTCCAACCCCGTCACCTATTTAATAAATGCCCACGCGCACAATATCCGTTTAACCGTCCATGGTTGCAACCGTACGTCGAGGAGCCTGGAACTTTGGCAACTTCAACCTACCGCTATTTACTAATTTTCCTGAACAAATGAAGACCTGTGTACAGTAAGCGGCTGAACATATATTCCGCTTAGAATTGACATTTGGTCCAAAACGTAACTGTTATTAGCCGCAGCTGCCGGCTAAGTTAGCTCTGCGTAGCCGAGAAAGCTAACGTGACTAACGTTTGTTAACGTCCGCAATAGAGGGGAGAGCATTGTGACTTGGAGGAAGGAAGGAAGGAAACTTGATAAGCAGGATCACTGCGTATTGCTGCTTGTGCAAAGCTAGCACACTTTCAGACCACTAGCTTCTTACTGTGACGCGTTCAGAAAAGGTGATCAAATCTAAGTACACGGTGTGATATTTCACACTGCTTAGCTTATTAGGTCTGCTGATTTACAAACGTGTTAGCAACGCGTCGCTTGGCTAGTTTGCGGTTTCCTAGAGCTAGTCCGTTAGCAACAAACTTCTGAAAAAGTTGTTAATCCAGTTCGGCTTTTTGACTGAATAATATAAAAAGATCGGAGTATTTTTTTCAATCGCGTCAGCACCAAGGGAACCTAGTAACAGGACTCATGGCATCGGACGTGAAAGAAAGTGAAGCGGGTTTGAAGGGTGTAAGTGATACAAGTTTGAACAATAGCAAGCCAGATTGTGTCACACCCAGCAGGACTGATGGGGATTTGGGAAACAGACAGACAACTAGTCTCTCGTCTTCCGGAGTGTCGAGAAAGGAGGGTGGCCAGGATTTACAGGGTAGCTCAGCGTTGGAAAATCGCGAAAAATCTCGTCGAGAAAATGTGACCAAAACAAGAAGGACAACGCCAGGAAAAGTGCAAAAACAGTCTGGAGGAGGAAGCTCTGCCCCGGTTAGCCTTCCCAAGGCGCAGTCACCGCCAGGAGCATCAGGAAGGTGTGTATTTTGGGGACTTATTTAGGTGATTAAACTGTTAACAAGTGTGTAATTTCACATCGCACCAGAATTTAAATCAAAATAACTAGTATGCATCTTTTTAAACGTTTTCGAAAGTTTGTGTTTCGTTTTTCTTTTTTTAAAAAAAGCTAGAATTTCTTCAGTGCCAGTTTATCGTGTCAGTTGTCTTGAAAGAAAATATTTCTGTCAGGGCGCAGATCCCCTTTTAACCGTACCAATTTTTCATCATTCTGCATGTTTGTTCCTACATGAACGTCCCCTTATTCTTGCCATTGAAAATGTAACAAAAATAAAGAAATTATTTAGAAATTAAGAAAACATAAACTCGTTTAGGATCGCCTAAAGAATTCTCAGCATGATTTAAATTCCCAAAGTCATAAGTTCAGCTCATACAATTTGTAACAAGCTGTATTCAAATTACTCCTCAAAAGTTGAATGGAATTAAATAAACAAATCACTTTCTCAAATTACAGTTTTCAGCAAAAATATTTATAGTGGAATCCCTGGTACTTCTCAGTTCATCAGGTTTATTTCTCAGAAGGAGCAGAAAGTTGTAATTTCTATGCAGTTTAAAATCATGCAAACTTAAATACTTGCTTACTCAATATAAACAATGTTCACAGCTAAAAGTCAATGGAAATAAATTGATGAGAAGCTTTATGCTCCATCTGGTGATATAGGCTTGCAAATGATGTGTTTTTGCAGTTTTTCTTTTAATTTCAAATGCTTCTTCTTTTGTAAGACCTCCTAGTACTGTGAAAGTGTATAAAATCACCCCAAACATTTCTCCAAGTATTTTGCTCCCATTTAAAACTAATTGCTTTAAATATAGTTTCAAGTCCCATCCATATACACATGCATTTTCACTGAACTTCTACTACAGTTAAATCATAAGAATAACATACTGTAGCAGAAATGATTCCAAATGATGAGATTCCCAACTGTATTTTTTGAAATTTTGTCTCAAAAAGCTTGTCAATTCCAGATGAATCAGTAGCGAATGTAATCAGATTTAGATGGGTTTATGATGATGTTTATTAGGTTGGTAACCTACACCTGTTGGGGTCCTGAGACAAGACTGCTTTTAGCAGTGTTTTTATAGCACATTAGTTATCTTTAAACAGGCAATACAAATAAATTTGACAATGACTTTTTTTTGGGGAAAACTAGTTTTTGTATGAGGGATTCTTTAATCTCCCCTGGCAACTATTCATAACAAATCACAGTTGGTGTTTTGAAGACTCTAAATAGCATAAAATAATTCAGTGAGACTTTGACCAGTTCATATATTTTAGCCTTTATATGGCTGAAAAGCTCTCTTTAAATTCTTACAACAGAATAAAGGTTTCCTAAATATTAGTGTAAAGAATTTACACTAATATAAAGAATTTCTTTTGTGTGCTTCTTCTTTGTTTCCTTCATTATCCTTCCTTCTAGTTTCTGGTTTCTGCTGATACCATATGTAAACTCCTATTCTACATCTGTCAACAATTCATACTACGTGTATGAATTTTACATTTTAAGATGAACCTAAAGGATTGAGCTGTCCAGAAAATTATAGGATTTTACATGTGAGGGAACACAAAAAACTGTAAGAATGGTTTAGGTCATTTCTATTCTACAGTTATCATTGTTTACAATATTTAAAATTCACCACAGCTTTGTACTCACATCACCTGCACCCTTGTTAGAAATCAGTGCATTTTTAAAAAAAAATATATGTTAGATGTTCTGTGCGGGAAAATAGACAGGTTTGGATTTCTAATGAAACCACAAAAACAGCACATTAGTGTGTTTGACATCTCACACAGACAACAGCTTCACAGTTAAACTTCACATTTATATTTCCATATAAATAGACATTGTGTGGTGACTTGTGTGGCTTTATGTAAGCTCAGTGTTATCAAGTTTGTTGTTTTTTTACTTTCTCATTTTTTGCAGTTTAGCTTCCTTATTTTGCTGAAGTAGCTTACTATTGGTCTTTCCATTTGGTCTGCAGTTTTCCCTTGAAGGAAGCAATTTGCCTATTTCAACAGTTAGGTTGTGTAGAGATTATTGCCATTTCGAATCAGATGCCTAAATGGGTTTATTCTGACATTAAATACCAAATCTGTGGAATTTCTGTATAAGCACAAATGAATTGTTGTAGCCTATTAAAGGGGGCCCTGTGTAACAGCAATACAGATTCCACATTTATCATTAGTTAGGCGTATGGCTTATAAACTAAGCTCTTAGCAGAAGCTGGTAAGCTTTCAAACGGCAAAATACCTGATTAGGAGACCGGTTACAAGCTGAGGCTTTTGACTTAATGTTTAAACATGGGACTAAAAGTGTATTGTATGATGATTAGCCTCACAATGCGTCACATATGAGTATTATGGTGCTTTCTCCTGAATATTTAGTGCTGTGGCTACTCTCCATGTATTACTTTGTATCAGATACATATGCAAGGCTTTAGGAGCCTTCTGAATTAAACAAATCTTATGATTAACCTGCCTATGCAGCAATAATTACTTACATTTAAATTGTCAACTGTTTTATGCTTATTATGCATAGTAGGGAATCAGTTTAACACATCAATTCGGTTTAAAAGGAAGCTATACAATGTAGACCTCAAACTCGCTAATTTTCTTTGAGACTATCAGCAGAGACGGCTGTCGGTGAGCCTGAAGGAAGATTTAATTTAACTTAGACTCCAGTAAAGGCTAAATTAGTCCCAGTGTACTTGATGAAATGATTTTATCTTCAGTGCACCAGTGTCTTTAAAAACAGGGTCCCAGTGTCTGACTCAGTAACCTCCAAACGAACGGCGCTGTGGTGTTTTGGCAAATGAGTTCAACTTTAAGGCTTCCTGGCTAATCCCATTTAGACTGTATGCATCACCTTTAAAAAAAATAACCAATTATGTGTTTACATTTTACAGATAATCTGTGGTGGCTCGCTCTTGAACTTTACCCATTTTATTCTATAAACGTCCTGTGTTTTAGCAATTAGATTCAGTTAACTATGAAATGTTGAATTCTTGTTTGTGTCCCCCCTCCTCCTCCACAAGCAGCTTGGAGCGGCAAGAGTCAGTCGCCACTACAGAAGCTCGTCTGAGAATGGAAGGAGTTGAGCTGAAGGAAGAGTGGCAAGATGAAGACTTCCCACGGTACTGAGATGCCCAGATGCAATATAACTCAGTATAAAATGTCTTCTGCATAGACACTTTTGCCACATTATGGGCAAAACTGTGAAAATCATAAAGTACTGAAGTTAAGATTATTAACTTATTTTTCTTCAGGCCCCTCCCAGAGGAAGAGGAGCTTGATGAGTTTTTTTCTGGAACCTCTGATGAGAGAGACCCTGGTAATCATAACACAGTAATGCACTTCATATTACTGTAAAAATAAAAAAAATTTGAACTTTTTAAAATGTTATTTTAGATTTTTTTTTTTTTCCTGAATCTTAAAGTTAAATCCTTGAGGACTCTTGAGACTTACTTTGACTTTTTTCTGTTTTTTTGTTGTTTTGTTTTTTCCAAAATATAATTCCTGATCATTGCATTACAAATGAATAATTTAGTCTATTTTTAAAGTGGCTGCACATATAATAGAACTACTAACAGTTATTATCTATCCCAGGTTATGGAGAGAACCAAAGCAAGAAGGCCAAGAAAAAACTCGCCGCTCCAGACATGAGTTTAACTCTGGACCGCAGCGAAGGTTCTCTTCTCTCTGATGAGTTGGAGGAAATTACAGACCTGGACTTGGATGACATGGAGACGCCCTCAGACAACAGCAATGAATTTGAATGGGAAGGTTGGTCTTATTACTGTTTCTTGTAACACTGATTGTTTTATTTTGCCTTACTAACAGAATGGCAACGTAACCCCAGTAAACATAGTGATGGAAAAAGTGATACATTCTTGGGAACATGCATGTAGGGCTGGGCGGTAAATCGATTTTAATTTTCAGTTTTTTGAAGATTTCATTTTTTTGAAAACTGAGTTTTTCCCCCTCCTTTATTTCCAGAGTTCAGAGTGATGTCAGCCCAGCCAGGGTCTACCAGCTTGGTTGTCAAATGTGTTTCACAGTTTTTATTTATTTGAACTTTGAATTCAGCTCAACTCACAGAAGGAATAATAGAAATAAAAAACAGGTCTTGAAAATACTTTTTTTTTAAAAGAAAAAGCAAAAAAATAATGAACTAAAATCGAATTTATTATGAAAAAATCTGATTTTATATTCAAGCTTCATCACCCAGTGCCTACATGCATGTGGGATCCTGTTATGAGAAGCTAGACTTCAGTTTAGAAATGAGAAGCTGCCTGGTCTTGTTTTACTAAACTTGGGCTATAAACATTGTACTTCATGGACTTTTTAGGGTTTTTTTGGTAGCTTACCTCCTTAACTCTGTTTAAAATGCTGTTTGTTGTTCTTGTTCCCACATTGCTGCATTCCTCTTTCTCACTTGGAAGAGTTGTTTCCTATATCTGCCTGGAAACAGGCTGCAGTCCAACAGCAGGTTTTTCTCTTCTTGTGGTAAGAGTTCTTGGACAGACTTCATTTATTTTTTACAAACCACAAGTCAATCAAATCCTTTATCCTAATCATCTTTTCACTTGTTTGAATATATTTTTTCCCACGTTATGTTTCTTGCTTTTATTTTTGATAATTTTTTTGCTTTGTTTTTTTATTTTAAATGTTCATTTTCTAAGGTACTAATGACTGTTTATCACTTCAGAAATGGTTTATTTTTAATATATTCACTATTTCATGTTTTTTCTCTTTTTAAGGGCTTGCATTTGATTGTAAATAAATCCTGTAGATAGTACAATGAAAATAGCTCTTCTCTTACTGGAAAATATGGACCAGATAAGGAGAATACAAATCAATACTGAAATCTTAAATTTGGTGTATATTGCAGATGTGCTTACTGTATAAACATTCCCATATAAGTGTTTCAGTTGAATTTATTTGTGTAGTTTGACTTTGATCATCCAAATACTTGTCTTAATGTTGAAACACTGCAGCAATAGATGTACAAAATACACACGGAAGTTCCTAGTGTTTTTCTGGGAAGAACACTTTAGTGCAACCAGGTGTTTACATACATTTATATTGGAATAATTTTTTTGCACTGTCTGAAATTAAATCAGACAGAACATGTTTGTCACAATAACTTTTGCTGGACAATAAATTGTCCCACAAGTTATTACTATAAACAATAATGTTTTGAGTTACAAGTAATATAATGTTTATGGCATAAAAATACAAGCACACTCTCTCAAACATCAATAAACTTTCATTCTTAAAGAACATTTAAACCTCGAACTTGGTTAGGGAATTTTTTTAGTTTTTAGCAACCAAAACAACACATAAAATGGGATACCGAAGTCTGAATAAAAAAGAAAAAAAGGTTGGATATTCCTCCCACTGACCTCTCAGTAGTTTGTAGTAATTTTTGCTCATTCCTCCCAACAGAACGGCTGTAACTGAGTCAGGTTTTCAGACAGCTGTGCTAACACACACTCTTTATGTCCTGCCCACAAATTTTCCATGAAACTAAGATTACGGCTTTGCTATGGGCCCTCCAAATGTCACTTTATAACTATTTTGATGGTAGTGAAAGAAAATATGTAGTTTGCTTTTCTACAGAGTATGTAAATATCTTACTTTATTTAGTGTTTGTCAATTTCAGTTGTCATGTGATGTTTTGTATGCGTTATGAAAAAAAATGCTTTTTTTTTTTTTTCTTCTTCCTAATGAAAGGCCTGGAAAGAGATAATGAACTGCAGATGTGATTGATGGATTTTAATCTGAGAGCAAAGCATGTTGTCAAGATACAGATGATCAACTGGATGTAATTGGAGCATGAGGAAAATAATCTAAAGATTTGAATGTATATTTGATGAAAAATGCTTTGATTTTAATCACACACAAATCATCGGATGGCTTAATTTATTTATTAGCTAAAATATATATTTAGATACATATATATTTTTTTTCATTCAGATGATCTTCCTAAACCAAAAACCACAGAAATACTACAGAAAACTGTCGATTCGGTCCAGGAATATTCAGCCTCAGAGGAGCGGGAAGAAGGACGACGATGGAGGATTTTCCGAATTGGAGATCAAGATCACAGAGTGGACATGAAGGCCATTGAACCTTACAAGAAAGTCATCAGCCATGGGGGTCAGTGTAATCTTACTGCCGTGGACAAAAGCACAATGACTTGAGTTTGATGGTTTTAGTATTCCAAATTTTCTTACTTTAAAAAAACATTTACAAATGTTTAAAATGTTGTCTGCAGGTTATTACGGAGATGGTTTGAATGCCATCATTGTGTTTGCTGTTTGCTTCATGCCTGAGAGCGGTCAACCAAACTACAGATACATCATGGATAATTTATTCAAGTAAGAGTCTGTGCGAATTAATTGGGATCTTACTGCCAGCATTTGAAACAATTACTTGATGTGTGATTTCTTCTCCAGGTATGTCATTGGCACACTGGAACTACTGGTTGCTGAGAATTACATGATTGTGTATTTGAATGGGGCAACGTCTCGGAAAAAGATGCCAGCTGTTAGCTGGCTCAGAAAGTGCTACCAGCAGATCGATCGCAGGTAATTCAGCACAGCTCTGAAAAAGACGCTGTTGTCATAAGTAGAATAGAGTTGTCACCATTTTCGTTTAGTCCAGTTAGGAGACCATGGTTAATTTGAACTTTCTTAACCTCTGATTGGTCTCTTCGAATAGGTTACGGAAAAACCTAAAATCGCTGATAATTGTCCACCCATCATGGTTCATTCGTACCCTGCTGGCACTCACAAAACCCTTCATAAGGTATGTTGTGATTAAGGTATAAATATTTGAAAAATTGAAATGATTAAGGCAAAAATATTTGTGTTGTGCCATTTCTGTTTCCTTTTGCAGCTCCAAGTTTTCTCAGAAAGTCAAGTATGTGTACAGCTTGAAAGACCTTGCTGAGCTTGTCCCTATGGAGTACGTGGCCATACCAGAGTGTATCAAACAGTGAGTTTTCGACACAAGCGCCATTTGATATAGGTTTTCCAGTTACATTTATAACTGTATGAAGGTTGAATTTTCACTCTGTTTTCAGTAGAAACAGAATACAGGAGAGGGTATGAGCTGCCAAATCTTCAACAGTTGCTTGAAGATGGACAGGGATACCCTCTGCACAAATAATGGTTGTCCCCCCTGAGCTGAGTCTTTACAGCTCCTCCAGTGTTACCATAGGCCTCTTGGCCGCTTCTCTCAATATTGCTCTCCGTCTCCACAGCTTTCTCCCTGACTTGTCTGATGTGTTCATTGTCTATAGTGTTTGATAAACACTATAAAATAATCCAGCTGTATTTATACTGAGATCAAAGTAGATAAGACTGGTTCTGTTTCTGGTAAGTCCTCTTGTGAAGGCAGGAAGGATTTTATTTAGCATTATAGACATGCAGAGCAAACCTTAAACTTTATTTGTAAAAGAAAATCCTGAATTGTTTCCGTTCACTTAAAAATCACAACTTTGTGTTGCTCTGTCACATAAAACTCAACGAAGTTTGTAATCATTGAATGAAAAAAGTAGAAGAAGGCAGCTGTATGTGCACCGCCAATACAAAATCTTGAATTGCATTTCATTTGTTTGCTACACAACCAGACACAACATCAGCATGTCAGAGTCGCTCAAAGGCAATCTCCTTCTGCTTCCTAAGTGTTGAATTTCTGTTTCTTTTTGCTACACTGTTAACATTATTTTTTGTAGTCAACACTCACTTTTACACTTAGTCTTAGAGTAAGACTGTCTAGTTCATTTTTTAAATATGTTGTAAGATATTAAAAAAGATGGAACAAATCTATGATTAAAAGCACTTTTAGCCTGCACTCAGTACACAGTTGCCAGTTATCAATATGTTTTCTTTTATGTCAATAATTAGTTGGTTCCACTTCAGTTTACAATACGGCACTTCGAAGGATTGTTGTCGGATGCAGATCATTGAAAAATCATCTTCTGCAGAAATGTAGATATTAGTTTCAAATTAGAGCAAACATTTAGTTCACAGAATGTTTTAGCACTGGGATTGAATCTAAGCTGTAACAGGTTAGATCTGTCCTAAAGCTTTTTAGATATAGGGAAATAATAATATATTATTCCGTAATATATTTATATTATTATATAAATAGGAAAGATATTTGTAAAATATTGTGAGTAGATGAAATGCACGTCGTCTTTATGTTGTCATTTGTCTCCTCACTTTTAAAAAGATACTGCTCAAAACCTTAGAGAATCTCTGAACGTTCTTCACGTTTTGATCTGTTGTTGGTGTTGGTTGTCTACATTTTCTCTGCTTAAACCAGTTTTCCTGCCCCTCTTAAGGTTTGACGCCGAAAAAAATAGGAAAAGCTATAAAAGGTATTTGCACTTTGACCAAGTGTCAGTTTCTGCATCCTTTTGTATTTTGTGAAACTAACAATAAATTGATCAGGTAGCTTGCAGAAACACACCAAGACACCTATTCTCTTACAGGAAAGACAATCTCCTCTGTAAATCTCAACTGATGTGATTCAAATTCCAAGTAAACAGACTGAATGACTGCCTGCTCATTAAAATAGGTGGCTTGGTGAATGTTTAACCAGCTAAATTCTTGTCTGAGCCAGAAATGTAAAGTTAGCAGCATAATTTTATTCTGCATAGTATTTTTGGGTTTTTTATATACAAATATTGTTAATCTTTACATTTTGCGTAAGGCTTTTTGTATTTCAGAATATGCATTTTCTTACCCAGTTTAGAAAGCAATGTAACAACCTTAAACAGTTTATACGAAAATAACTGCACAGATCGTCTTGATGTCGCAGTTACTGACACTTATTTCTTGTTTAAAAAAAAAAAAAAGGCCCAAAACCAAACAGGTTTAGAGTTGCTGCAGTTTATATTTGGTAAGTTTATTTTTTTTTTGTCCAAGTTAGTGCCACAAGGAACTAGTTTGTCCCCGTCATTGTGGTGCGTGTGGTTGCACTGTTGCACATTAACCGTGTCCTCACATGGTTGTCAGTAAGTGGCCCTCACTGAACGCCTAGCTTGTTCATGCTCACAGCTTTCTGCATGACTCACTCCCTGCACTCCTGCTCCCCACTGATGTTTTGGTAAATAGATCGTTTGTCAGCTTTCCTCTTGCACTCGGAAATGTACTGCTCTTTCCTGATAAGTGATTAATGTTCAACTGCTGTTGTGATTAGTATAACTGATTGAAAAGTATAACATTATTTAACTGTGAAGGACATAGGAGTTTTCAGTTTATAACCTGTTAAAACAAAAGTTCTTGTAGTAAATGCACATATTGGTCCTTAAAGGACACTTGTGTGTTCTCAAAGGAAATTGTCATGTGCACTTGGTATCGACTTTCTAGGTGAACTGAAATGTCAGTTTTTTAGTGAAAAGTATATATGATTTCAACATTTTCTAAATGTGAATCTTTAGGTCAAGCTAAAAACAAAAATTGGCCAGCAACAGCCTAAAATGTGTTTTTGAAAGCCTAAATTGGTTTGATCCATCACTTTGTAACAAGTTGCACAAAATATTGCATTTTAAAACAAAGAGCTCAGTGGACTCTTTGACTTATTTTGGAAAAAATTTTTAAAAAATTACTGATTTTGTTAAGAAATTAGGATTTTTATTTTTGTTACATTCATCCCAGTCTGAAGACATTTCAGTGTGATTCTGAAAAAGTTATTTTTTAGAGGTCATTGTTGATCCTGATTGCTTGCATCAATGCCTCCCCCAGTCTCACAGCTGTCTTCTGACTTCTGAATGTTTCTGCAGAGT
Source organism: Brachyrhaphis roseni (assembly GCA_903066815.1). Taxonomy (NCBI): domain Eukaryota; kingdom Metazoa; phylum Chordata; class Actinopteri; order Cyprinodontiformes; family Poeciliidae; genus Brachyrhaphis; species Brachyrhaphis roseni. The sequence continues at coordinate 99,859 of CAEFZY010017578.1, read as the reverse complement.
TGACCAGGAAATATCCGGAAAGGTGGAGATGGCTGCTGCTGCTGTTCCTGAGTGACCACTTCACAGCGCCTCATGAGGAGGAGTCTCAATCTCTAACTCCTGTCCTCATGTTTATGTTCTGCTCAAAGTTACAGGAGAATTTTTTTTGCACCTAGAGTGCATTTCTTAGTCTATGCTGTTTGTTACATTTTCAGACATTTTGATGCATTTTTTTTCTTGTTTATTAAACAACCTAACCCTTATAACTTTGCCCACATTTGCTGTTCGAAATATTGTATTTTGCTTTCAATTAGTCCCCTATGTGAAGTCAAGCCTGTCTTCGATTTCTTAGTTAAATCCTCACTATTTAACACTTTGTTACAAGTGGTTGCTGCATGTTCTGCTTTGTTACATTGAAATTTATATTTATATACAAGGTGTTTAAGGAGAGAAATTTAATATATTTTTATGAACTGATTTTTAAACTGCAATTTATAGGTGTCAAACTCACAGAGTGGCATTTTATGTAAAGTGTTGGCAGCACCTTTTCCACTGTTCATTGCTGATGTTCTGTTAAAATTTCACCTGGGGAAAATAAAGTTTTATTTTGTTGCCCCTCACTGGGATGTGCTTTCTGGTTGTTGGAAAGAGAACCTGAAACAAATTAGATTAAATATCCATGTATACAGGGTTTGTGAAAAATTGAGAAGTACATTTGACATAAAAGGTGTTACATTTTATTCAGTTATGTCTTACATTTGTACACTTGTTTAATGCTTATTCTGTCAACTTATTACATTCAACCAGTTTCTTCTTGAAGTGGTCAAGAAGCAATCAGAGACCATGTTAATTGTATATTATCCACTTTTAGCTCATAAAGGTTATAATAGGATTTTTCCTAAAAACAGATTTTAACTTACTAATAATCTGTCCAAGCCCCAATTATGATTAATATAAAAAAGTAAGAAGACAATGGTGTGGTTACCTTCTTGTGCCCAGCTCGCATGCTAGAGTGACCAAATGTCAGCTTATTAAAGCAGCTCTACAAACTGTATCAAAGGTGTTTTTTATAATTTATGTAGGACTTAAATCTAACAGCAGAAAAAAAAGTTTATAAAAACTGTATTCACACATAGTTGTGAAATTCCAAAAATGTTAACCACTTTGGAGATTATTATTACCACAAATTAAATCCACAAAAAGTACAGATTTTATTGAAAGCAAAGCATTTCACTGACAATACCGATCCTGTATGTTTACTCGGGATCATCGCCCTTTGAGAATCTTAAACCAGCTTATACCTATCAGATGTTCTATTGCAATAAGGTAAGAAGCTTCTCAAACTTCACCTGCTCCATTTGAAAAGAAAAAACTATATACATTTTAGATTCTACAAGAGATTTGGATATTGCAGAGGATCCAGGGAGTCATGACCCAAAGCTTTGAAACGCAGAACTGACTCCAAACACCTGATGGAAATGTCATCAACTTCTGGGTCAAACTTATTTGCAAAGAGGTGCTGCTGTCTCAGGAGCCACAGGAGGTCGCCGGCGCCGTACACACACACGGCTCTCCTGTAGGTCCCTGTACATGGATCGTACGGAGCTCCTTTGTTCACGTCTCCTGTTAAATAAGACCACTTGACAACTCGGGCGAGAGCCATCATGTCTGATGTGTCATATTTGCCGTTTGGGGGCATTGATCCAGGAACCGATAACATCCTCTGCAGAGTGGCCCACATGTGCTCGTCTGGACTGTATGTGTCTTTTTCCCACTCCATGAATTTCTGAACCTCTCTGTTGTGCATCACGTATTTCACAAAGGCCCTTGAGATCACAAAGTAGGCGTTTCCTGAGAACATTGGGCTGCTGATGGGTGGCGGGCTTTTTCTCACGTCTGTTCTGATGACACTGTTGGAGACATTGTGGTGGTACTGCCAGCGAGCTTTCTTGGAGACGCTGGTGGCTTCAGTTTCCAAGCTGTTCCTCCCATTGAGGACTTTCAGAGCCATCACCATCTCCCTGTTGGTTTTAATGGGAAAGTCTGTCCCACAGGTGTTCAAAAGGTATCTCCATTGAACTTCAGAGTGCAGCAGATCTTTCATGCAGTTCAGATCTGCCTGTACTCTGGACCATGAAGCATACACAACACTTTCTAATTTACTGGCCACAAAAACATTGGGAAAGCATGAAACTATTCCCTTCACAGCCTTGTGGAAAGACAGGGAAGACTTCTGGTCAATATGGACACAGTAGATGTTCTGTGGAGCATAAATAGATCGTAGGAGTCGTTCAAACATCTCAATCTTCTCGTGTATCACTATGGAGTATGCAATGGGAAAATTTTGCTCCTCCTCACTTAAAGGCACTGTAACAAAACCTCTATTCTCAATGTAAGCTGCACAGTCCTTTGTTGCATTAATGTAGAAATCCTCAGAAAGAGTTGTTTTCCTTCTCCTGGATGCTAGAAGCTCTTCTACTTCAGTTTTGGTACCTTCTACATCTCCAGCGATGATGGCTAAACAGGCAGGCAGGTCAGCGGAAAACTGCTCCGGAATATGAAATTGAGAGGGCGAACTTCTATCAGTGGCGGTTTTCCAAAAAACAAAGGAAAGGAACAAACAAGCCAGGCTGAGAAAAGTGGCCCACAAAAAAGTCCACCTTCTCTGGAGCTTTGTGTAAGTCATCTCTTTGCTCAGAGGCGACAGGGCAGGTGAGATCTCATCAATGCAGTTTCCAGTTTGAAGGAGATGCTGTGGTACATAATCATCCCCTTGTGGAGGTGTGTCCGATAAGATGTGAAAGGGCGGACTGACCAACGCTACATCCTTGTCGATGATTAAATACTATTATATGCATTGCTTACTGAATGTAGAATGTCTAAGGAAGTTAATGTGTATTTTTTGTAGTTGTCTAAGGAGTGTCAGACCACAAGCAAATTTATTCTGGAACGTTCAGTTTCCCAGATACTCCTTTTTAATGTTAATTATAAAAAGAAAATACATTTACACAAACATGAAGGTAGTTTTTCAGTCACTGCTCACATGTCTTACTAACAGTGTGCATTATATAGATACAGGCACTTTGTAGAATCTCACAACTAAAACACAAAGAGAAAAAATACCATCGCTACAGTTCTGTCCAGATTTTTACATGCAATCTTCAAGAACAAAATGTTTTATTAATTTTAATGTTGCATTTAATAATTGCTTTTCCAGGGTGGAATTATTCTACTACATAAAATTTTTGAATAAAAATTGGATGTACAAGTTTGGATTTATTGGGAATTTTTGCCTCATGTACACAATGCAGAAACATTTACATGCATACACACTAAAATTTCTTTAACTGACCCTCAGCAGGTTGCACTTTTACCAAACCCCTTTTACACCATTACTAAGCTTCTGGCACTGGCTACAACATGCATCACAACAGTATATGTAAATATTTGTGGGAGTGTAAGAGATTACATTTGACACTCTGCAGAGTAGAGAAATCCCACCACAAATTCAAACTTGTGCATGTAGCTTGTTTTAAAAATAATTTTAACTTTAAACAAAATCATGTTCAAATAATCATTAAAAGCCTCAAATGAACACTATGATTACATGTAAACATCTGTAAATGCATCTCCATGTCTTTCTAAACATAAACTAAACTACTTTTTTTAAACCAAACTTTACAGTTATAATCCTTCAGAGACAGTACACCTTGGCATGGATGCATCTAAGACTGATTTCCGATGACATCTCGGTCTGCGTCTGTGTCCTGCTCAAGGATGAAGCTGTAGCGTCTATAAGCTGATCCGCCTCGGCTGGTGTAAACCACATCTACCTCATCGCCGCTGTCTGGCTCGGGCACGCCGTGTGGCATGTTGATGCCACCGCTCCCACTCAGTCTCTCGTAGCTTCGGCTCCAGCAAAGCCTCCTCCTGGCATGCGCCTTAACCAAGACAAAGACCGCCAGGGCCAGAGCGGCTGCCAGTAGCAGGACAACAGGCAGAGCAGCTGAAGTGTGCTTTATAGCCCGCGAGGACATATTTGTGTCCAACTCTTTGTGATCTCCAGACCTGGAGAGAGGAGCCTCCACACAAAGAGCTAGGGAAGAGAAAAAAGATAACACTAATACTGTTTTTTTCCCCATCAAAATAATCTTGAAATGCTTTGGGTGGCTGGCATGTTTACCTGAGCGAGTGTCACAAACACAGCAGTTGGTGTGATTCCCTGCAGCCTGACAGCAGCGGGAGCAACGGTTCTCTACAGCATGGAGGGCGAAGTCTGCGTGGCAGGTCAGACACTGGTCAGGTCTGGGGCCGACGCAGTGCCTGCAGGAGCTGTCACAAAGCTCACAGGTTTCCTACCAAATAGCAGCAGGTGTCATTGCACAGCACATGATACACAGAGCAATACACTGAAAGGAGAGCAGAGTGGTTCAATAACTACTAGTCACTTCTTTCATTCCCCTTAAACATTTCCATCTTTTGTCATGGAACTGTCAAAAAGCCTTTTGGGGTTTGATCAAACCCATTCCAGTTTACGTCTGTATGTTTTGGATTTTGATCCTGCTGGAAAATGAAAGTCTTTCCCAGTCATAACTGTTTACAGTCTCTTTAAATGATTTCCTCCAGGAATGCAGTGTACATTAGAGTGCCATCCATCTTCTTGTCAACTCTGACCAGCTTCCCTGTACCCACAAAGCCACAAAGAAGAGAAGCATCCCCATAGCACGATGTTGCCACCGCTACATTTGAGTGCAGGGGATGGTTTATGTTTCGGACACACAAAGCATCTCCCTATGTAGGCCAGAAATACTTGTTGGTCTCGTCATATAAGAGAACCTTCATCCGCATGAAGGTTCTCTTATATGAAGTAAGCTTACGCACCTTATAACTTCTTTTCTTCAATAATAACTTAGTGCTTCATACTTTTCCATAAAGAAGAGATTTATAGAAGGCATGACTAAAAGTTGAGCTGTCAGCAGAGTGTGCTTAAGCTGCGGATCTCGGCTGCTCCTTTGGTGATTTTCAGAACTCAAGATTCTTTTTCATAAGCAAACTCTGCAGTTCCTTGGACTTCATGGTGATGCTTCAAACCTTCACAGAATATCTGTATGTATATTACCATTTAAGTACATACAAAAAAAGGTAAAACAATGTGTTGTTTCCTTTCATAATTATTCACTACTTTGTCTTTATCACATTACTTTACAGTAATGTTATTTTTTTTTAATCCTACCGATTCATGCTTGTATTTTTGCCTCTTCCACCAAACAAAATTTTAACAAGACAGCTTTTCCTGTTCAGGAAGAAACGTAACATTAGGGAGTCTTGCAGAGTGCTTCTGACCATTGTAAATATGAGCTCACCATTTCTGAAAAGTACTGCCCCTCCTCACAGCGTGGGTAACAGACACTGTCCTTCAGAGTGCTACCCCAGTCACACGTCAGGCAGCCTTGAGGCGAGGAGTCTGAAATCACGTGTACACTGTATAACTAATCTGAAAATCTTATGCAAATATTGAAAATTTACTTACAAACATTGACATTTTGGAATGACAAACAACACAGCCTATTGTTCACTCGAACAGGAACAAAAAAATGCTATAGCTGGAGATGTCTGTACCTGTGCAGGTCTGACAGCTGGTATGGCACTGTTTGCAGAGGTCATTGACCTGATAGAAGCGGTGCGGGCAGCGTTCGACACACAGCTTGGTGCCTTGCAGCTCCAGGAGAGGAGGGAGACAGGCCCGGCAGGACTCTGGCCCCGGCCCTGTGCACAGCTCGCAGGACGGGTCACATTTCTGGCAGCGAGAGCCCTGTTTGTAATACCTGAGAAAACACATAAATGATTAATGGATAATTTGATTAAAAAAACCCCACTATTAATCAAAAAGTAATTAGATATGTGTCAGATTATATGTGCAACAGAGAATCAGATAAATTAGGATCGATTTGGCTCAACATGTAGGATTACCACCATCTGTGTGTTAGTGTGACGTGCTTTCTAGTCCTCTGGACTGGATAAAGTGCTATACAAGTACAAGCCACTCAGTCAAAATTACATTCTAAGAATCGGATTTCCAAATCAGACACAAGCTGTGATATTTGGATCATAGCCCTTCAGTGCAGATTAAAAACAATCAGGCCGAGCTTCAGTTTTGTACCCGGTGGGGCAGTGGAGGACGCAGAGCTGGAAGAGCCGCAGGTATCCCACAGAGCAGGTCAGGCAGTCTCGAGGCGACGCCCCAGTGCAGCTGGAGCAAACGTGGTCACAGGGCAAACAGAATCCCAGCTCCTGTCCGTCAGCTTCCTGCCTTGTGGAGTATGTAGCAGCAGGACATTCATCCACACAGCTGCTGTCTGGAGGAGAAAGTAAAGAATATTGGATGCCAGCTCACATATTTCTATATGTTCTCTGCTACTGCTCTCTTTACCCATTCTCAGCTCTCAGCTTCATTGTGGAATTTAAAAACAGAATTCAGAATCACTCATCTTTCCAACCCTCTAAAATACTGAAAAATATGTTGCTCTTATCCTTGACTGCAACAGAAATTTAGAAAAAAAAACGTCAGTAAAAATAAATAAAACTGTACAGTAGATACTATGTTGACAAAGTTATCACATTTGTACACCACTGCTCTCCCACTAATCTGAGATCAACCCTCCCTCTCCTGATTTCCTTCCAACCTCATTTCTCCATCCTGATGGTCTAGCCAAATTTCTTTCTAATAAACTCATTGGAAGGTATTTTCTTTTTATAAATTATGTTCTTGGGCTGTGTTCCCAGAGTGGTTAGTAGTCAGGAAGAATCCATTAAGATCTCAACAAAATAGAATATCAGCAAAAACGAAAGTTGTTTTTATAATTTAATTCAATAAGTAACACGGTACATTACACACAGAATGGTGTATGTCAAACATTTATTTCTGGTAATTTTGATAATTCTGGCTTCCAGCTAGTAAAAGTCTGAAGTTAATTTATATATCTGTAAAAGGAAATCTGAAGTGTTCAAAAGTTTCCAGGCAGTTAGCTGTGATGCTGACAGAAACAGCACCAGCAGATGACAGCTTCGCAAATCATCACTGACCAAATGAAATGCTAATTAAATTTCATCTGAAAAGAGTTCTTTGTTCCACTGAGCAACACATAAGTCCTTTTTCTTCTCACTCCAGGTAAGATGCTTCTGTCGTCTCTGGAGTGGTTATCACAAGCACAAACCCCAGCACCAGTCCACACCTCGTGAATATTCCCCAAACTCTTAAATGGACTTTGCTGCACAATCCTCTTAAGGCTGGTGCTTGTGTATCTTCTATCTACACACTTTGTCCTTCCACTCAATTTTTAATTTACATTGTGGGATACAGCACACTGTGACCAGAGGGCTTCTTTAGTAATTACTGTACTTGTCAACTGCCAAGTCAGCAGTCTTCCCCATGATTGTCCCAGACCTAGAATAACCTTTCTGCATTAAAAATCCTTCATTTTCGGTCTTATGTAATTCGATTTTTTTTTCTGAGGGTTCTGAATTTATAATGATGAATCATGTATGGTTAAAAAAAACATTTCAAAACCAAGTCATCTTTCAAAGTTAAGTAGAGCAAAACTTTCAGTATAACAGCATGTTGTTATTAAGCCAAATGCAGAACTTTAGTGTGAAAAAACTAAATATAGCCTTGCAGCTATTGTAGACCTATCAAATGTAAACAGAAGCTAAATTCATTGGAAACTGCAAGCATGTCATTTCTAAGTTTTATTTGCTGTGTAAAGAACTTTGAACAAATAGGTGTACAAATAGGATGAGTGGGTTTGAGGTTAGCCGAATGTTTTGACAGTTTAAGTGGTCTTTTTCAGTTTGGACAGTTGAGTTTTGGGTCATTTAGTTGTGTCTGATAAAAGGAGGAAAGGTAAAAAAAGGTGTATATTTTTAATCTCTTGAGCAGATGATCACCCACCTGCAGTGAAGTTAAATACTCTCTACAAACAACATGGTAGCTCAGCTTAAGCTTACAAAGATGTTCCTGAACTAAACCACAAGACTTCAACTGAAAATTAAATAAAGGACATCCTCCCGGAACAGCGGCAATGTTAGAGCTGAAGATTTGTATCTGGTTTCTGCGTCAGCGTATTTCTGTCACTGAAGAAAATATATTTTTGAAGACCATCACATTGTAACACGATAATTATATTGCACAAACGTTATATTGTGCAAACATGACAATTATCTTGAATAAACTTGATAATATTGTATAAGTGTAATATTTTCATCCAGATGGTGTCTTTTCTGTGCTTTTATTGCAGAGTAATGGGTAGTATAATGAGTAATTTACAAGTCTTGCTAAAGTTTTACTACATTCTTGGTCTAAAACATGGAGAGATACTCACAATGTCATATTGCTGCACATTGTGGATTAAATCATTGTTTGTATGCAAACTCTCTTAAACAAATAGTAGCCACAGCTGCCCTGGGGCAGTCTGACAGAAGTGAGGCTGTCATGCCAACAGGCGCCACCAGGCCCTTTGACCACCACCAGCAATTCAAGGCGGGTGAAGTGGGACATAACAGCAGAGCGGGGTTCAAACTAGCAACCTGCTGATTGAAGGGCGAACTCCTACCACCATTACCACCTTTGCCCCAAATACCATAACTCAAAATTAATCAGAACCCTACAAGCCCATTACATAACCATCTGGACTTTTGCAACAACGTTTATTTCAGTGTATCTAAATGTAGTAACCTCAACTGACTTGAAGTAATCAGTTACTTCTTGGTTACTTGTGTTGCATATATCACATCCCTTTGAGAATCTCAACATTGGTGGAAAACACTCACTATGAAGGTATCTGGGGACAGCACAGGTCAGACATTCATCACTGCCGGGGCCCTGGCAGGAGTAACAGTGCTTGTGGCAGCCCATGCAAGTGAACTGGTCGTCGTGGAGGTACGTTCTCGTCGGGCACGTTTCATCTCCTGTGACGCCACACAGTAAGGTGCTGGGATCCAGCACCAGTCCCCTCTCGCACTGGGTGCACTGGTTTGGGTCTGGACCATTGCAGCTCATGCAAGTCTGGTGGCACTCTGCAGATACGCAACCAAGTTAGTGTGTACTGGTGAAATATCGTCACTGCTTTTACATAAGAAAGAGAAAGTGAAAAGAGATTGTCGTTATATGACCATCTATAAGCTACAAACACTTAAATGACAGGTAGACAAAGTTTTACAAGCAAATCTATTTTTTATTGGTATTACAGTTACTTTTGGTATTTCAAGCTTCCAAATAAATTTAGATTTTGATTAGGGAAAAAATGTTTAATCCAAAACAATATGCTAGGAATTGTGGACTGGATAAAAAGTATTTTTTTCTGCTTAAACAAGTTATAGAAAAAGTCCATCTGAGTAATCCTGTCTTTTCTTTCTCCTCTTATTTTGTAATATATGATATAACATAATATAGGAATGTTGTCAAATATAGTAGCTTTTCTAAAAGACCAACCCAAAGTCATACATGATGTATAAAGTGAAACATTATATTTAGTTTAAATTTTTACAAATTTAACTCTCGAAAGTGAGTAGTGGATTTGATTAATCCCCTTATTAACCAACCTATCTCTGCAGTGATAGTTTTTCAAGTTTGTTTCAACAACTGCCAAATGTTGCCAGTTCTTTTTTTTTGCCAGTGAGCTCTAGTCAGTCAGATGGGATGGAGACTGAAAGAAAAAATTAATTTTCATGTCCTTAGATTCTCAATCAGATTTTAGTTTGAACCACTAACACATGGAACTTTAGATTTTTTTTTTTGTTCCAACTCTAACTGTATGCATAGGATCATTGTTCTGCTTAAAGAACCTTTGCTATTTTTACATCTTTTGCAGACGGCAGCTCTTTTTTTTCTGATTTTTCCTCTATTTAGCTCCATCCATCTTTCCATCAACTCTAACTTCTTTCAAAAATGCCAGATTAGACCTTAGACAAGGTTATGTCGAAGGCTTTTATTTCTGAAAATGCTTTATCCCAAATGAGTGATAAATTTCTGTTGTTTCTCCTGGACCTGCTACTTGGCTGCTTCTTCTGCTTCTCTTTGCCAAGTCTGTCTTTAAAGTTGTATGGTCATGATTTCTTTCTTGTTATTCCATACTTTATCCATTTTGGAGAATGACTTGAACAGTGGTACATGATATTTTAAAGGAATAATTGGTGGAATACTGTTTTATAACCTAACCCTATAAGCTTCTCTACAACCTTATCTCTGACCTGTCTGCTGTGTTTGTTCTCTGACAAACATCTGACGGCTTTGGAGACTCCACAGAGTCACAGCTGGATTTGTATTGGCATTAAATGACACACTTACTAATGGACTCTTGTTTCATAAACCTACAAGGCAACTGGTTTCACTTCACTGTATTTAGCGATAGCAAAGGAAATTGATTATAAATGCACAGCTTTCTTTCCAGAATTTTATTTGTGAGAAAGGTTTTAAAAACCATGCAACCTTTTTCATTTAGAATGATGGAATGCTTAATGTTGGTCTATCAAGTAAAGTTTGAATGAAATACCCTGAAATTTCAGGTTGTCATGTAAAAAATTGTGGAAATGTTGAAAAGGTATTAATCTCCTTAAAACACAGACAGCAAAGATCATGAAATTGAGTTTGGAATCTTACCCTGGCACTCCACGGCTGATGTCTCATAGTAGGTACCCACAGGGCAGTCTTTGAGACATGAACCTTTATAGAGCTTGGGACTGAATGTTGAGCAGGTCTCACAGTCATCCGGCAGTGGTCCAGAACAGCTGTCACAGGTAGGATGGCACTGAGTGCACAGGCCCTCCTCCATGTCCTCGTAATAACCCATGGGACAGCTGGCCTTGCACACACCATTTAGCATCAAGTAGAGGAACGTACATTCTGTAAGATGGAGACAAGATGAAAATCAGATCTGCACAAGATTACGCTTTGGCAATAATCTAGAACAGATCTAATAACTCACTGAAACAGGTTCTGTCATCGGAGCAGACATCACAGTGGGGAGGACAGCGTCTGCAGGTACCGTCATCTGCTGGGTATGCCCGCAGTGAACAGTTCAGTCTACATGTGCCGCTCTCCAAGTAGTGGCCATCAGGACAGGAGAGACACTGAGACTTGTTCTCATCGCAAGTCAGGCAGGAGCTATCACAGGCTTCACATGAACCGTCTGGCGTCTCAAACAAACCCCTGAATGTAAAGCAAGGAAGACATTTGTCAGCGCATGTTGAGGAAACAACAGCTCATGTGTATTATTCACCATACTGCTTACTCTGGGCAATTTGACCAACACCGGCCTTGGTGCAGGAAAAATGTGTTGCTGCCTTTTGGGCAGCTGATGCAATTATCACTGGTGTCTAAGCAGTTCTCGCAGTTTGGCGAGCAGTCTTCGCACAGCCGGGTGGCAGGGTTTGCATAAGAGCCCAATGGACATTGTTCTACACAAGAACTCTCCAGGTCCAAGAAATACCCTAAGAAATTACACAAATGTAAACATGAAGTGTAAAAATGTGCATGTTTGCAGTGTTCCAATCATGTTCCAACCTGCAGTAGTAATGAACAGTTAATATTCACACCTTGGAAACAGGAGGAACAATCCAGCGCCTGTGGGCCAAAGCAGGTCTTACAGGATGGGTCGCACGAGTGGCAACCACCAAATTTCCCTGAAAATTAAACACGTACAAAAATAAGTGCCAAACGTTTCAGTTTTTATGGCCAGTAGAGGGCAGCATAGCCTGAAAAAAAAGGAGGGTGTTTTCCGAGGACAATTGGTGACAAACAAAGTGCATGAAACTTGCAACAAATGATCTACTGAAAAATAAGAAATGCATCAAATTTATGAATATTTGCAGGAAACCTTTTCCTGAAACACATGACATCTAACAGTGGTACCTCTGGCTCTTACACACTTTTGCTTCTCTCTCTGTGTATGTTTGTATTTTGTTATTTTACCTGTAACATTTGTATGGCATTTGCATAGATATACTTGTGTGTTATTGTGCATTAATTTGCCCCCTTGTTCTCTGTATTGTTTACTGTAGATATATCAATCCAAAAAAAAGAAGATCAAATTATCTCATGACATACAGATTTGCTAGGATATAAAATAAGGAGGAAAAAAATGCAATAATTCTTGAACAACAATTAGTTAAAGTTAAGTCAAATTCTGTATTTTGCTCGCAAAAAAGACCCTGACTGGAGATGGTTTTACAACTTAATTGGAGTCCAGTTTCGCCCAGACAGAATCAATGGACATATTTATGATGGCACACACCATTGGGAGACCTTTTGAAAGGTTTTCCGTTTGTGTTGAAGCAAAGATTTTGGGAAAGACAGGAGAAAATTTTCCACAGTATTCAGAGTAATAAAAGCGCAGCGGAAAGGTCTGGAGTAGACTTCCCGGAGGTGTCTAATTGGTGATGAAGGGCCTCGGCCTGACAGGTAGCCAGCCAGTGGAGTTTCACAAGAACCTTTGCAGAAAAGCAATTATCACTGTAGCTTGGGACTAATCAGGCTTTTATAATGCGCACAGAAGCCATTCCTCATGAAAAGGCACATGACGTCCTGCTGGTAGCAAAAGGTCTGCAAAACCATGAGAGGCAAAGTCATCTGAACTGATTGAACAAAGACTAAACTGTCTGTGCCAACATTCGAATCTAACAATATTTAAGCAGCATCACATTTAGAACTTCTTGCTAAATTACAAATTCTTCTCAAAGTTTTCATACTTAGCTACATTATAACCACAAGCTTCGATGTGTTTTTCTGATATTTTATATGATGGACAAACACAAAAGTAGTATGCAATTGTGCAGTTTATTGTAAGAAATAAAAATCGGAATAGAGTGGCTACCATTTCAATGATAAACTGGCTTCAGAAGTCCTCTTATTAGGAAACAGAGTATACCTTTATGGAGTTTAAAATGTTAGTATGAACTTTAATACCAACCAAAGGACAAAGAAATTTGTTTTTACTCACAGATCAATCAAGAATGTAAGATCTTTGTGATCTACATTCAGTTTTGTGCTGATGTGCTAACTGGCTGTTGTTACTTTGCTCGCTCTGCCTCACTTTATTACTGGGAATGATGACAGATCACCGGCATATAAAGTTACCCAATTCTGAAATGTCAAACACTTGCTGTTATTGAATATAAATAAAAATAAAGATCCACTGTAGATTAAAATGTCATTTATGGTGTTGGTTCCGATCCAACAAATGATAAATGCAGGTTACAGTGAGTGCGCAAGAATTTAGACAGTTAGCTAAAAGAGTTTTGCAGTACATTTTTTAACTGATGCAATGTTCTGGCTGTGACATATATAACATATTGATGTTTGTGAATGCAATAGACACTTGTATTTTTATTGTTGGCATGAAGGGTTATCTTCTGTTTTGGCTTTCCCAGAGGAAAACCTGGGAAGGCTGCATAACACTGGAAACTACAGTAGTGTTCACCTTCCAGGAAACCACTTCAAAGTTTGTGGAAACTTTGTGGAAACTTTGAAGTTTCCACAAACTTTGAAAATTGTTATTCATAGACATTCTTCATCCAATCTGACTGGATGTATCTGAGATGTCAGAGAAACATGAGCAGACCTTTAGATATCTTGTGTGTTGCCCAGCCCATGTGTGCCCTCTTCCATCAGCTGTGCCATCTTTTCCAGCCCTAGGCTGGGCTGGGGACACTTCTCTGACTTTATTCAGAAAATAGAATGCTGGTAGAACATGTCAAAATACTAAAAACTTCAGTTGGACATTTGCACTACGGTAATTTAAAAAGGCCAAAGATTAGGAAATGTTTATCAACACATTAAATGAAAATAGAAAAGAGTACAAATAAAACTTAGTCTAAGAACTGTACATGAAAAAACATTTCAATTATAAATTGAACATATGCACCAGTCAGTAATTTAGTTAATCATATTCTACACACATTGGTTTCCTTTGAAAGTCAAGATTTGGCTGTGTTAGATATTTGTCATTAATTATGTCAAAGACTGTTTTTTGACAATTAATGAAACTCTTTTGAAATCGTCAACACAAAGAAACATACCAATAGGACACAGTGGTCGGTACAAGGTCAGAGCTGAAACTGATTGACCTTGTGTTCTCTCTCTGTTTCACAAACTCTTCTGATTTACAGCATTTATGGTCCTGATTTATTTTTAGCAGCAATGAGCAGAATGCGATGGTGAAGCACCTTGATTACTGCATCCTTCTGATGCTACTTAACAACTCTCATCATCAAATCTGGACTCAAGCCTTTTTTTTCTTCAGCAAGCCAGCTTACTTTCATCATTAGCCAAATTAAATTAAGTTTTATATCGGGTTTTCTACTTACCATCAAAATACTGGCCAAGTGGGCAGTTAACCTGGGGGCACTGTCCATGAAGAGGCAGATTCCCACTCAGACAGAGGACACAGTCTGTAGAATGAGGCCCATGACAGGTCTGGCATGAGCTGTGGCAAAGCTGACAGCGCCACCCACTGGAGTCACTGAAGGTTTGCGGTGGACACTGTTTTATGCACTCCTCTCCTGAAACAGGAAAGAATAAGGTGACTTTATTCCAATAATAAAGTTCCTAACTAAACATAAATAGTACTAATGATACAATATATGAATACTTTGAAACTCAACTGCTTCAATATAAAGAATATCAGTCATGTAGAAATTTGAGCAAGTATTTGCTACCTTTAGAGTTTTTCTGTTTGTGACTTTTTTGTCCCTTATTTAGACGTCACTGAGCTTTTTTTTTTTTTTTCAGACAAAAATGAACACAGTAAGCAATGAAAGTAGTTTTTAATTATTAAGAAATAAAAAAATGTCCAAATCAACCTAAAAAATAAAATCAGCAGTGTGCTTCCCAGCAGGGCTGTTCCTTCAGGTTTTTTCTTGTCAGAAACTTTTACCATTTTGCGCTTGCTATGCTATCTTGCAGATGAATTTGACTAGCACCCAATCAGACAGATGAGGAGGACAAAAAACATTTCAATAAATTATTTATTTAATAATGATTGAAATACAGGAAAGATATTATGGTTTAAAAATAGATTAAAATGTATGACTTAAAATATTATAAGATTCCTTTTTTTTCCCCTCATCTTTGCTCCAGCTTTCTGAGGCCCCTCCGGTGGTCCCTGTGGGAGCTGTGACCCGTACTTTGAAAAGCACTGATCTAAAACATTTAGCTGTGATACTAAGCAAAACAGAAGAAATCTGTAAGAGTGTCACTAGTTTTTCACAGTATTGTAGTTCCTCTTAAAAAAAGCAACAATTTAAATTTCTAATTGCTTCTTCAGAGTTGCTTTTTCTCCAAATTCCACTGGACATACAACCACAACAGCCGAAATCTTAAAGCTGAACCTTGTGGTTACACATAATAAAATTAGATATTCCAAATTATATATTCCAAAGGACACCCAGTTGTCCAATTGAACAAAGTGACAGAACACTTGCTCATCTTTATTAATATTAAACCTTTTTTCTCCTTGTTTTTCTACAATAAGTCTCAAAGCTTATTGCTGATAGAGAACAGCGCAATGCTAATTCATTCTTTGCATAAACCATACATTTGCATATCTTTTTTCCCAGATTTGCTGACACTCACCTGATTTGCAAACCAAATGAAGACTCAGGAGTGCCATTATTTGTTTATAATAAGGATAAACGCTCTGAGACACAAACTAAACCAAGCTTTTTTCAGTAATAAGGACTGTCAGGATCTGTCACTTGCACTTCACTTTAATTTTTTTTAAATAAAGGAGTGAAGGAAATATATATGTTTTTGCAGTTGTACCGTTCAGGAAGTAACCCGGCTGGCAGGCGAGACAGCGGGTGTTGGTGCTGCAGTCCTCGCATGGCGCTGGACAGGACAGACAGACTCCACCGACGTGGTCCTCGTAGGTGCTCTGAGGGCAGTGTCTGCGGCATTTCTGTCTGAAACTGTAAGGAATGGTTCATTCAAATACCACCAAATGCCATTCCCAATATTCATTTGCATCCAATAGATTAAAAATCCATAATAATTAGAAAATTAATTGTCTCGCTCCAAGTATTCGTAATTGGTTAATGACCGTTTGACTTTTAACTGTCATGCTTTTTAAACAAGATGGAGTTTCTTATTTTTTTTTCTCCTTTCTTTTTTTTTGGATTGGTGAAAGTGCAGGAAAAAACAGGCCATGGAAAACAGCTGCTGTTTTCACAGTGATGAAGGTGACTGCTGTTGCAAGCGGCTACTGCACACTCAACTTTGAGACTAGATGAATTGGAAACCAGGGACCTTAACATGCCCTGTGTCAGTCCATGGCACACCTGCAGCTGCATTGTTGACTTCAATGCACTGCTCCTTCAAAAGCTTTATTCATTCAGACAATAGAATGACAGCTTAGAAAGAGGAGCTTTTTTTTTTACAGAAAGTAAAAAAGTGGTTTCTCATTCTGTTCTCTGAGAGCTTAAATCTCTTGTTTATTACGTTGCAATTTTAAGCTTAAAAGTTGAAACGTAAATTTGCAATTTTTAAGCAAATTTAAATTAAATTTAGGAAGATTTGCAAATAATTTAAAACTGGCTACTGCTACGCATGGGCTGGTTTAAAAATGTAAATCAAGTTGTTCCAATAGTTTGAAGTCCTTTTACTGGGATGTCATTGAACTTAGGGGAGTGCCTTATGTTTTCTTCAGCTACGAACTATAGAGTAAGTCAGAACACCCCTCCCCCATCCGTCACTACACAGTCACAGTCTGGCAGAACAAAAGCTGTTACACTTTGGCCATGCTTACAAAAAATTACAAATGTGATGGCTTGGGAATTATTTCCAGACACAAAAAAAACATTGGTAGTCTTGTTTTGGAAACTGAAGGAGCAACACCCATCTGTTTTAGTGAAATAGGGTTAGGGTTAGGTAATACAATTCAAAATATCAGAAAAATTACAATTTTACAGTGTGTTCATCTATAAAAATGCAAAAGCCAAGAAAGTATCACTTTTTGAATTCAGACAATCCTTTTGATTTTTTTTTTTTTTTTTTGCGTACATGGAAGGGTCAGAATAACTGTTGCTTTTCTATGTTAAGTAAAACTAATTAGCTCATATGCAGCACTTGCCTAATAATTATTCCCCAGCTTTGGTAATAGAACCCCCTCTTGCTGCCTGTTTTGACAAGTTCCTCTATGACAGAATATGACCACTGACAGTCCAAGCTGCACTTCCAACTGCGTTGCTGTGGGTTTGGTGGTAAGATGTGGTATCTGTTTGAGGAAGAACAGCTGGAGACGCCACACCACATCCATCAGCTCACTCACAATAGCTGCAGATGGAGACCAAGAGTCTGTCTCAAAGCTAGGAGATGATGCTCTGCTTGAGAATCTGTGGGATGTTTAAGAAACCCTCTCTGCAAATATTAGCCTATGCATTCCAGGACAGCACATTAGCAATCCCTTGCAACTTTCATTTAGGTCTTTTACCACATGATTTTGTTGCTAACTGTTGAAAATATGCACAAGACTTTAGCTTGTGCATATTTTTTTAATAAAATTCCCAAAATGAGTGGTTTAAGCTGTATTCCGAATGGAGCACAGCAATTTTCCAGTTTAGCTGCACTTCGTTGGCGCCTTAGGGAGAAAGATAAATGCCAACAAATACCAAGCATCCATCATGCTGAGATTTTGTCCAACAGCAAGTGTTTTATTCAACAGTGACACAGGCCTCAGGGATTCATAGTTGCACCAAAACTGTCCATTTTCAAAACCTTTAACATTTTTACTTTGCGGCTGAATGCAGAAACTCAAATATTGCCAGCTCTTAAAGCACCGGGAACTGTCACAATCTATCCCAGAGAGGTGGCTCTTTCACTTTATGATTGACTCATAGTTTATTGGGTTTCTTTTATTGGTTTGTGCTACCCATGGTCGATGCAATAATAATTGTGGCTACAGGAATTACTGAGATGGTCTGTCATTTTACATTTTTGAAGTCATTAGTCTGACTCAGCTGTATGCACTGAGGAAGACTGAGTATCTCTGCGAACCTGTGAAAGGAGGTAAGTGGAGAATTTCGTTTAAGATATAATCTCCTGTCATTCACGCAGGAAGTTGGTAAAGTCTGGTATTCATGTATTTGCTTCTCTGTGTTCTACTCCTCTTCTTCTTAACATGCTCTGTTAGGTCTCTTCTAAGCTCAAACTGAGTTTCAGGTAACAGCTTGTGACTGAAAATGGAAGGTAACCTGACTCACATCATACCAGGAGGCCTAAACTCGGGGGAGAAGTACACAATTGGTGTTCTGTTCAAGCTCTTAAACCAGTTTCTCTCATTGGGTCTAAGTGATAAGTTGCTGTAAACAGAAATCAGGGCAAAGTGTTCCTGTGATATAAAGAAGGCAATTCAACCGAAGTGTTCAGAAAATGGTATGGAATGTTACCATTTACAGAGGCTAAGATATATTTTTTAAACAAAACAGTAAGATTTAAGCGTAAGAAGAAGTTGCTGGGTGTGAATCCAGTCTGCTCAGTTAGCTGTTCAGTGGAGTTTACGGGTTTGCACATTCTCCTCATGCATGCATAGGTTCTCTCTGGTTACTTCAGCTTCCTTCAATTGTGGAGAAACACATATTAGGACAACTGTCCACTGTAAATTACCGCTGGATGTATTTGTGTGCATGCATAATTGTTTTCCAGCGCTGGTTGCACTGAGAAAGACTGGCCACCTGCCCAGAATGCCCCCAGCCTCTCACCCACTGACTGCCCCCTTGTGATCCTGCCTGTCTTCAGTGGTCACTGTTGGGGTGAACCCTAGACATGTCACTAGTCCAACACAAAGCAACACAGAGACACACAGGACAAACAATCACAGATGCACACACTCACTCACTCACTCAGTGCCATGCATAATTTTTGACAGTTGGAGGAAGAGTACTGACAGAGAACATATGTATGTGGAGAACATGCAAATACCTCAGACAAGGATTCAAATCCAGGACATTTTTGTTCCAAAGCAACATCATTAACAACTGCAACAGCATGCAGCCCTAAGCTAAACATCTTAGAGCAAAAGTATTCATGCTCCATTCAATTCAACAAATTTAATGTATTTTATTAGGATTATGTGACAGCCGTTTGTAGTCTAAACATTTTTGCATTCCTTATAATAAAATAAAATTTGTTTATCAAACATGAAACATTTATAAATTGAGTTGAAAATCTTAAGTTATAAGGTAAGAATTATTTATTGTATTAGTTTTTCCTACTTTTAGATCTAAGAACAAAAAAACTTCTAAAGGGAGAAAAAAAGAACTTGCCATTAGAGAAATTTCCATATTTTTGGAAATAAAAACAAAGAACTGGACTCAACACAAAGTAGCACATCACATTAATGTGACACTTGCTTTTTGTGTTTCTTTTCTTTTTTTTTTTTTTTTTACAAAAACAAATTAAAAATACGTCCATCTGCATTGTGTAATTTAACCAGTGTGCATTTTATTTTTTATATATATATACAACTTTTCTGTTGGGGTCTCCTAGGTTTTATTAAAGAATATTTTTGAACAAACATCATCTAAAGACGGGACAATTTTTTAACATGGTGACTTCACAAATATGACCTTAATGAGAGAGTGACAAGAAGAAAGAATAAGAAGAATTGTTCCACTCACACTTTTTCAAACATTAAGCTGTAAAAAAAAAAATGCACACAATTTTCCTTTTATGCCCAGCTTTTGTGTTGTTCCGCAATGTCTGCAGTTGTTACATAAAGAAATTGAAAAAGATCAAGGAGCGTGATTACATTTACAAGACATAGTGCACAAGACAAAAGAGTTTGAGAACTGCAATAATTCTTTCTTCATGATTAAAAAAAAGCTTTGGGTATAAACTGGTGCAGCATTTCTGTTACAGGTTATAATCACACCCCTATGTCTGACTTTTCTAACAGCAAACACGTAAGCGATGAAAATTCTACTTATTGAATGAAAACGCTGAAGGAAGATAAAAGACTCACAGAAAGTAACCTTGAACGCAGCTGCTGCAAATCTCAGGGTCTTCTCAGTACAAAGGAGAAAAGGGGATTAATTAGAATTCAGAAGAAGAGGCAAACGGCACTTTCCACCAAAATCATCACCCCTTATGTAAGAATACTTTTTACATGAGGGGTAAGAGAATGAGGCTCAAACAAAAAAAGTCTGTTTACCTGTAGAACACGTTTTGCAGGCCATTTCACAGTTGACGCACTCTCCTGTATCGGGGTCCAGCATCTGTCCTGAAACACACAAAACCAGCAACAATAAAGGTCTTTTTTATCAAGGTACAGCCTACACACTGACTCTGCTTCACCTTTTTACCTATGCCACACAGCGCTGGTTGGCAGACCCCATTCTGAAGTTTGTAGTGTTCCCGGCATTTGGCACACAAATTGCCATCTGTGCAGAGTTCACAATTGGCTATGCAGGGCAGGCAGACATAGTGACCCCTGTCAGGGTAAAATCCCCTGGGGCAGTGCGTCCGACAGCGACCTTGGTGCAGGAAACGCTCCTGTCCATCTTCATCTGTGAAGGAAGACGAAGACGCTCAACCTACAGCCTTGAAGCCGATATTGCATTATTATTGCTAATAAAGTTGCATAAATCATTATGTTTCTGACAATAAATGAAGGCATAAATGCAATTCAAGGTATAAAAGAAATATGACATAGCACAGTTGCTGCAGAGATGTTCAGTATTTGTCACTAAAACAGATGGAAAGGCTCACCGAGCGAATCAGTGCGAATGATTAAGAACCAGGACGTTCAGGGAATGAATCACATGAGTAATAAAAGGGGATAACAGCAGCATGCAATGACTGCATCTCAAATGTATTGACCACAGCTAACAGATCGCTGCAGAGAGACTGATTGGTGATGCTTCAAATGAGAGTAATCAGGCTCAGAGCCTCATTCAGAGGCTTATTGTTGTTACTCTGGGGAAAATAGGTATTTTGCACACTAATAATTTTATTTCAGTCAATATATTTTTTACGGTCTTATTGACATAAAATTCGCAACAGATGGCAGTACTCCAAATAAACACAGAGATAGGAACCAAACCAAAAAAGTCCATGAATCAAGTTTTGTGTAGCAGAATGGACAGGTAAAGGGAATAGGTATTGAACATGTGATGAAAAGAAGTCCCAAAAATATATGGAACACCAAAAATAGCTAAGATTTCTGGTAATTGGAATTAAATCCAACTTCTTGTCAGCGCAAATTCACATTAGCTGTTTTAATCATGATGGACTATGAAAAGTCTCCTCTTTACAAAGCTATGTCAAAACTGCATGTCATAATGGGTAAAACCAAAGACCTCCTCAACCTCATTGTTGCAAAAGATGTATTGTTATAAACATGTTGTGTTCCCAAATTTCTGGATGCTCTACTGAGAACATAATCAATGAAGGGGAAAAAAGAGTTTCCTTTTAAAACAGTCATGACCAAGTGTTTCTTATAAAATGTTAGACTGCAGAATCAACCAACACCCAAAGGCAATGCAAAGAGCTTCAGAAAGATCTGAAATTAGCTGGCACTGTTTGATCATGAAAACAATAAGTAATACCTTCAACTGCCCTGACCATTAAGCAAAAGAAAAAGTATCTAAAAGCCTGTTTGAAATTTGCTGCAGACAACTTGGATAAATAGTGAAATGCTGGCAGAATCTGAGCCAAAGTATACCACAGTATGTCATTAGATGTCACTGCACACCAGGAACAATGGCACCCCACATCACCCTTAAACCCCCGTACCAGCAGAGAAATTTACTTAAGTACTGGTAGACTTAAGTAATTGAATAAAGGAATGGAACAGTTTATTGTCTTGATATTGATTTATTTAATAAGCCAATGATTCCAAAAACAGAGCCAATAAAACTGAAAAGAAAATAACACTCCAAACATTGACCCTTTCAGCCACTGAACATAAATTCTATGGAAGGAACTGAACGTCAACGTGCATGGAAAAGGCCATGCTTAAAGACTTTAGGAGTTTCTGAGCAGGAACTGATGAAAATCACACCTGCACAATGCATCCAACAGACTATGGAAAAGGCAGAAGGTATCACAAAAATGGTTTTCTTGTGAAGCACTGAATAATTTCAATTAAAATTTTTTGTTCAGTAGTTATTTCTTATGAAAATTACTTGGGTTGTGGCTGACATCTGGAGTGAATTTCACATCAGTAGCTTTTTCAGAAATATATTTATCAAGAGAAGTCCTAATGTGTTTAATGCAAATTTTTCACACTACATTGGGCCTGTAGCAGCACCTGTGTCAGCCATAATTGTTTTGTTTTTTTTTAATCCCCACTGTTTTACTCATTAAATACATATTTTTAATAGAAAGCGACAACCCACAAGAATCCTACTTTTAGTCAATCCAACAGTGCATATTTCCCCCTTAATTAACAAAGGCTCCATTATGAGATGATCAAATTACACTCTGAAAAGTAGACAGTGAAATGATCGCACCTACATTTTTTTGT
The DNA here is from genome assembly GCA_903066815.1 of Brachyrhaphis roseni. Classification (NCBI taxonomy): domain Eukaryota; kingdom Metazoa; phylum Chordata; class Actinopteri; order Cyprinodontiformes; family Poeciliidae; genus Brachyrhaphis; species Brachyrhaphis roseni. Next base: position 77,366 of record CAEFZY010017578.1, on the reverse strand, counting down.
CCACCAGGTAGAAACATCAGCAACTTTTATGGTTTTTCTTTGAATGTTTAACAAGAGGGAAGGATGAACCATGTCCCTTCTCCAACAAAAAGCACTCAGCTTTGTTAACCATTAAATAGTGCCCCTTTGAAAAAAAAGAAGAACTGGGATTGTTGAACTTGGGTGGCATTTAGAGGACAATAGACAAAACAACGAACAAAAACTAGGGGGAAAAAGCAACGGAAAGTCTACATTCCTTGATATATTGCGACTTCAAATAATGAGATCTTTATATAGGGTAAAGGTGAACCATAGAAAAATGGCTCTGGGGGAAATTAACAAGTTTAACCCTCATCTTTCATTTGACAAAAACATCAGTTTAATGCTGATTTCCAGTTCAGGTAATTTAAGAAAAATCGCTCACTCACAAACTCCACAGGTAATGCAGTCAAACAGCTCGTGCCCGTCGCACTCGGAGCAGGTGGGATGACACAGGACGCACTGGTTTTTAAGCAGAAACTGCCCGCTCGGACAAGACGACGAGGGCTTACATCCAATAAATCCAACGCACCAAAAGAAGAGGAAGATGAGCGCGGAGATGGAGCTCATGACTGTGCTCGAGTACTACGAGTGAAAGTGGGGGAAAGCGGCGAAGAGGGAGGTCTGAGAGAGACGCAATGTCCGCGCTGCAGGTGCGCAGGCTGTCTGATGGATGCGTGTGGAGGGGTGCGCGGCCACACAGAAATAACTTGCTGGACCAGTTGATAAGTGACGCATCAGGAGAATGAGAAGTGACCGTGGTGAGCATTTCATAAATGATCCCGAGAGAACGTCAATTTTAGAGCAAAGCATCTGTTTTAGAAACACGAGTCATAAATTACACAGAGTTTCAGTAACATGCACTTAACGTGACATCAATAATGTCATGTTTTACATCAGAAAAAGATCATCTGAGTTGATACAAAAAGCAGTTTGCAAGCAGGTAGTTCCTTTACTTATTTCAGTTGAGGAGGAAAAGCTATTCAAAACAATCTTTCCCTGCGTGAAAAAAGTGGTCTATCACCCCCCAGCCCCTCCAAACATCAATCACACACACACACACACACCCCATTCCCCCACCCTGACACACATACACCTCCACTTGTTAAATAAGGCATTGACTGTGATTAACCACAACTCCGCTTGCCTTATACCACCAGCCCTTACCGACACAAAGTAGGCTAAAAGATCTCGTTAATAAATAGTTGTGACGTGGATAGGTAGGTTTGATATATTTCGGAATATTAAAGCAAGCACATGTTTTACTGGAAGCACCAGTATTAAAGCTTAGATCAGTCTTATTTCATAAAAAAATATCAGCAGTCTCAAATTCATCATCTGAAGAGGATATTATCTTTCTATGGGAGTATAATTGTATCAAAACAAACTGTACTTTAAAATATTCCAGAATATTTTCTTCTGGAAAAGAAGAAATATCTTCTTCTGCAAATATTTAGAAGATTGAAAGATATATTGAAATATCTTTCAATATAGAGCTGAAAGACTGGATATTCCGTTTTTTAGTTGCATATTTTGCATCTAGTAACTAAGAGAATCAACATTTGAACTATGAGCAATCGAACTAAAGTAGTTATTAATAAGTTATCAGATACAAAGATGAAATCTATCTTAAGGAGTTGACAAATAAATGTTCAGGTTTGCTGATAAAGATTTAACCTTATTTCTCTCAATTTCTTTCTGGAACAGTAAAATAAGCAAGAACTAAATTTATGCAAAAAATTAAAAATAAATAAAGTCAGTTGCATGTGCAAGTTTAACTCTCATCTTATTGGTCTTAGGGAAAGTTTTGAAGAATTCATGAAAGGGGTCTCAACATAGGAAGGTGTGGAGGTTAACCAGAAAACATTAATAAATGACAGGTCACTTTGGGTCAAATGTTGTTTACTTTCTCTAAACCAGCTCAGGCTTCTGCTCTAGGTCGCTTGACCTTGTTTGAAGAAAAAATATCGTCAACAGTGACTCACACTGGTGCTGCCCGTCTAGGTGGTTTACTCTGATGCTGGAATGCTGTTCCACTCTTGAAATTTAGAAATGTCAGCATCTCAGAAAATCTATCTTGCTGAAAGATTCAAAACATTCGAGTGAACAAAAAACATCAGATCCAAGTTTTAAATAAATGGATCAGACTTGTTGTAGACGAAGTTGTTTGCTGGTGTCTCTCACACTGATTCACTGACTCATCTCTCACACGGTTTAAACTTTTTCCTACATATATCTGTTAGCCACTAGGAAAAATTGTTTCGACCATTTTTCTGAAGAGCATTTGTTTACTTCCTCACACAGGAAGAGTGTTCCAAAATAAATGATAAGCATATCTTTCCTTTTGTATGTAGAAGTCAAGGATTCAGAGTGATGTGGAATATTCTTATAATGGGAAAAGGACAAGGTTACATTCTGTTGAGATTTTTACTTATAGGCACACAACAGAATAGGAGAATTCACCTTTAACAAACTGTTTGTCATACCTACATACTCATTTGAACTATCTCAAGAGCAGAATCAAAAAATAATTTAATTTAATCTGAAATAACTTGAAGGTGTTTTTGAATAGCTTTAGGCGGTTAAGTGAAGAGTTAACATATTCAACAAATTGAATGATGAGGCATTTTAATCAAACTAAAAGTACTTTTTGAAAATAACAACATTTAATCAGTTAGTAAGAATACTTTCATCCAGCCCACATTCCTCAATTTATTTGGTCTGATATCATATTGTAATCTTTTTAGAAGTGTTGTGTTTTCATTAGCTATAAAATGAAAATCATCAAAATTAACTAAAATAAAAGCTTGCAAACCTCAATCAGTGTAATTAATCTATAAAATGTGTGTCATTCTGAAAAGAGTTATAGAGCCATTTCTAAGGCTTTGGGAGTAAAGCACAGTGATGCCCACTGTCCACAAATGTGATTATATTGGGAATAACCCATAACTCAACCAGGAGTCACAAAATAAACCAGAATAACATTAAAGGTGCTGCAGACCTCATGTACCTCATCAGCTGAGATCAGATTTCCCGATTCAACAATAAGAAAGATTTTTTTGTTTGTTTTATTTTGTTTGATAAGATGAGTCATTTGAGTATATGAGAAAAAATTAAAAACAGGAAAATTAGTTTTCAAGGAAAACTTATAACCAACTTTGTCCTCTTCCAAACCAGTTTTGGTGTGTTTTTGTGTTTATTGTCCTGTTGGAACGCCCACTTGTGAAAAAGTTTCAACTATCTGTGGATGTGAATTGAAGTAACTGAAGTAGGGACTGTTCCTTCGTTACACAACATTATGATGCCGACCTTTTGATAGTCCATGTGGGTGGCTGCAAATTTCAGTCAAAGTTGAAGTTACAGATTTTTTACTCAATTAGTAACAAAGACAAAGGAGCTGGAAATGTTGATGAAGCTTCACCACTAAGACAGAAATTGAGAACAAAATAAAGCAGGATCAGATGGAAACTTCTGCAGCATGTGAGTCTGGATTTGTGCCCCTTACTTGTAGAAACAGATTTTTTTCATAAGCTTAAACTTCTTCAGTCGTTGAAGCCTTTTTGCTTACTGCTACAAACAATGTTTTGCAGTCACAATAAAAAAAAAAAGGTTGGGTCTAAAGAACCGAGACAAAGATAAACATGAGCATGTAAAACTATATCAGGAGCAAGATACATTTTTTATTATACTAAGCAGTATTTTTTTATTTAAAAAATGGACTTTATAGATAAGATGCATGAATGAAATGTGTGGCCATCTTTAATTATTTTGTGGTTTTCTTTATAGTATTAATATTAATATTAATGATTGTACTTGATTTTTTTTTTTGACATTAAAAAGACCAAAAACGCGAATTTAAGACAAAACAAAAAAACTTCAAACTTCATGTACTGATATATAGAAACATGTCAGTACATGTTTCTATATTTTTTGTTCAAAGACAGCGACACCTTGCGGAGCCCCCTTGGAGGTGCCGCCGGGGTCACTCGCGGACGTCACGGCGCTTGCGGAGGAGGCGCGGCTTGGTTCTGCTGCAGCGGAGAAACATGACATGGGGATGAGCGAGAGAGAGAGAGAGAGAGAGAGAGAGAGAGAGAGAGGGAGGCAGACAGGCAGGGAGGGAGTGAGAGAGTGAGTGAGACAGCCTGATTGGAATAAACGGCTCGTCAGAGGTCTGGGCCGAAAACGTAATGATGGGGAGCAATGACTGAAAAGGCAACGGTAAGACGGCTTGAGCCGATTTCATTTGTTCTATCACAAAATCCTCACGTTATGCGCAGGACTGAACGATCCGTGGCTCATTTGCTGTTAAAAACAAAAGGCTGCACACTGCAGACAGGTGCACCTGTCTTTATGCGAGTACGTGCTTCGATGAAATCAACTTCTGGTTCCGTGCGCTTGGCTTTATTTTAGCTCGAAGGCAGACACATTGAGGCCCCTAAAAACCTCATCGGCTCTTTGGGATGAGACTTCAGCCGGGCTGATGGGAGTAAAACGCCGTACAAACATGCATCTGCATGCTTAGTCACAGACCTTTGTCATGTAGAACCATATAGTAGCGATATTATAGCCTAATTATGAAACTAATGGGTGGATTGTGTGATGGTAGCAGATCATTAAAATTTCTAATTTTAAGGTGTGCACCCATAGAGATATTATTGTTATCATATTTGGTATTTGCAGATATTGGCTATTAAAAATCAGTGTTTATTTAGGCCAGATGGCTCTACGTGTTGATGGTGAAGAAAAGCATCAAGTCCCACTTTAAGATGCACATTATGGAATACAGGAAGAACATCTCTGCCTGCTTTTACATTACTGTAGGTCTTGCTCACAATATCTACCGATGCCTGCCTGTGAAGATAGTGAGGCCACTGATTCACTGCTGTGGTATTTTTAAACCCTACTCATGTTCCCTGACAAAGACCTACATAATAACACTGAGCTGCTTCACATTTCTCCTACCTCAATTAAAGGATGATGACGATTTTTTATTTTTTTTAACATCAGGTCATCTCAACTCTACAACTCCTTCCCGTCATGTCTGATCGCTTCGGTCTGATTCGTAAGACAGGCAGCTGACAGCAGGTAGCTCAGATAGTTGGTAGGTAGAGCTACTAACACAGGCCCCGTGGCTGCCAGGCCGAGCCAGGCCAACGTCAGCTCTGTGGAGGCTTTGGGTGCAGCGGGGCACTGGGGACAGGGTGCCTGGCACCTGATCAGTTGCCACAGTGAATTCTGTTTTCAGTCTCTGGCATTCAGCAGAGCCAGAGACGACTATCATTGTTGTTGTTGTTGAACCTGGTCGGGCTTTTATGTCTCTGAGGCAGTGCTGCTTTATTAAATCGTTCCTGGACTGAGCCAAAATGACAGGCCCTTGTAACATCTGTGTCCACCACGCACATCAAATACCCAAGCGAAGAGATACCTCCATCAAATAATTTCGAAAAAATTGACTGTGTTATTAACATGACACTTGAAATTTGAACTGCGATAAGTTATTTCTTCCCCTGGTTCAGTCCACCTGTGCATCAATTGAATTACTTAATTCCAACCAGTGTTGTCAGTTTGTTTCTCCCGACTCATTTTGTGTCAAAAACAAAAAAAAATGACTCCAGATACTTAAAACAGTGTGCATCCGTCTGTCCCAGAGATATTCATGTCCAACTTGTCGTTTATTCTAGTGTGGATAAAATGTGAGACCAGTACACATTGTCTCTGAATTTTCATTCTTTATTGTGACTTATGATCTCTACAACTTAACTGCAGACAACTTGAAATCTTTCAGAAGAAAAACAAAACAACCTAAATCTATATGCTTTCATAAATGTTCAGTTAATACTTTCTTGAAGTATTATTTACAGAACTCAGTCTTTTAGCATTGAAGTCTGTCTGTGTAGCAGATCTTAGTATCAACATTTCATTGCAAAACATCCCCACAAAAATCCCCAAACTGATCTCCTGCCCAAAGCCATTTTCAAATCACTGCAAAAACATTCAGTGAGATTCAGCTCTGAACAACGACTGGTCTGTTCCATAACTTGAAACTTTGAGTTAAGAAAATTTTATCTGGATGTGTGCTTGTGGTCGTTGTTATTGTGCTGAAAGATACAGTTCCTCTTTGTCTTTCAGCTTTTTAAAACAGGCCTACGCATTTACTTGTATTTGGAGCTATTCATAATTTCCTCCTGCTTGACTCAATTCCAGAGGAAAAAAAACAGCCTCAAAGTATGATGCTGCCACGCTCTTGCTTCACTGTGGGTGTATTGTTCGGTACAGTGCTATGCAGTGTTGTTTTTTCATCAAAGATACCTTTTAGAATTGTGTCCTAAAAGTTTGGGACAGCCTTGATGTAATAAGACTTGACCTTTTAACATGGTTTCAGGAGACCTACAAAGACTCTACAAAGACCCTGTGGCCCAGACTTTAGTAAAAATGTAAAAGATTTTTGTCACATGTACTAGAGAGCCAGTAGCTGTCAGTACTTTCTCCAGCTCTTTTAGTATTGCCGTAAGCCTCTTACCAGCAGTTTTATTCTCATTTTCATCAAGTTTAGGTTAATGTCCCATTGCTGTTAATAGCACTGACCAATTCAGCCTTATTTATATAGCACTTTTCAAGTGACAATCAAAGGGCTGACCAAGCAAAATAAATGCATAAAATAAATCAACGTTCTATTAAGAATAGCAGAAATACACAGTAAATTCTGCAGAGTTAAATCAATGCTATGCCGAGTCTATTTGGTCCTTATCAGAATTGGTGTTAATTTAACTTTTTTCAGAGTTATTTCAACAATAGTTTGAGTAGTTATAACTTCTTCAAGTGTTAAAACTATTCAGTTTCTTGTTGAAATAACTCTGAAACTCTTACCTTTTGACCATGAGATCCCTCTGATAATTTGGAAGCTCTCTCAGGACCATTGCTGTGCTACTAAGTAGAGACAGGAGACACCTGTTGCATCATCCATCCTTCCATTTTTTTACACCCTCGTCCCTAGTGGGGTCGGGAGGAGTGCTGGTGCCTATCTCCAGCGAGACATTTCGGGAGAGAGGCAGGGTACACCCTGGACAGGTCGCCAGTCCATCGCAGGGCACTGGTTGCAACAGATGAGCTTTATTTGATGTTAACCAGATTGCCTTAAATTATGGCAAGTGTGAACTGACTCCTATTTAACATGAGTTTGAATAAGTTGGGCTATACTGAGCACAGCCACTTCTTTTTTAAAAAAAGAGTGTACTCAGTTATCTATACACTTTTTTTCAATCAGTTATTTAAAAATATAACAAGTATATACAATTTTTTTTTTTTTAAAGGACATAGGCCATGAGTTTTTTAGGTTGCATTAATAGTAAAATAAAAGTTTCCTAAATGATTTCTATTGGTCTACTTTATTTTAATTTGCAGAAATCTGGCATCATAACATACATATAACATAGGTTATAGAAAATGAATTCAAATTGTTGAAACAACTACTAAACCATTACCTGGAGGGTATGAATTAACGCTTGATCAGAACAGAACATAAACAACTCCGTGTCATCCCCACAAACATGGGGTCTGACACGTAGTGTTGGAATTGGGAAATAAGCAGCTCCCTTTTATTAATTTATATAATGAAACTAAATAACTTTAAAAGAACCTGCAAATAACACTCCATCCACTGTTTCCTTTTAAAAACAACTCCATGTCTTCATGCCTGATTCCCTGAAAGTTTAGTTTCTAGAGGACATGAACGAGTCAAGTGCCTATTGTAATCATGGTTCAATCAGTGCACAGCTTTGAAGTGGGAGCTGTTCTTCAGACATATCTGCAGGTGAAGAAGCGAATGGTAAGTGTTGTGTCTACAGGGGGAGAGAGGTCAGCCAGAGGTCGTGGAAGCTCACAGAAGGGGTCCTGCTAGATAATCATAATGGGGAAAGGTGATGAGGTTGTGGTAGCCATCGTAGAGTTGCTGCTTTGCTCAGATATGACTTGATTTCAGAACAGTGTTGTGTACTATTAAGAACTACGTTTAACCAACCAAATACATAGATTTTAATATATCAAAGTTTGATATGACGTAATGGTGCAGACAACAGTACCTATAAGTATGTCTGTAATGTATTTGCAAGCACGGATACAATTTTACAGAATAATGCTAAACAATTTTTAATTTAAATGAGTCCATCTACATCCAGACTTGGACCTGGTAATGACATCATTCCCTATCTAATGGTTTTCCAGTTCCAAATCTGAAAACTTGCGAGGTTTGTTAATTCATTTGTTTAGTAACTAATAAGGCTCCACAATATTAGGGGAAAAGAATAACATTGCATTATTATTATTAATTTGACCAGACTTTGCTAACTACCTTATCTTTACCAACCAAACATTATGTCCACCACTTTCCCTGAAGTTCCTAATCTTGGTAATGACCAAGACTAGGCTAGAGATTAGTTTAAAGGCTAGTGCTTTAGCTTTAAACAAGATATCTTCAATTCAAATTATTAAACCAAAACTATCTGTTCTTATACACAACAGTATTTCAATCACAGATTGTGCAATTTGGCTAATTACATTAAAAGAAAAGGCTTGTATCACTTAGATTTAACTTTTCATTGACAATTTAAATAGACCATTATGAAATTCTCAGGTTTATATAACAACACTTACTTTTTTAAGTATCATGTTGAATCAAAATATTCTACAGACAGTATTTGCTTTTTATTTTACTCCACTGTTTATGTAATATGAAGTTTACATGTATCACACAGAATGGTTGGTACCTGAGATGGCTGTTAAGATAAAAGATGGGTCTATAATAGTATTTTGCTTGTTTCGGATTTCTTTCTGATTAAGCTTTAAAGAAAGGGATAACAACATGTTCATCAGTGTCATATATGGCCTACCTTTTTATTTTCGAGTTAAAATGTGACGCATGCAGTCATCTAAGTCAGACGGTGTGTTTTGTTTTAGGCCTTTGCTCCTCTTGCACTTCATTTCATTTGCGTTGCTGCCTCCCCTGTCTGGTGCTGAGTCTGGTAGGAGAGTGCCTCCTGGAGACGTCTGCCACTGTAACATCCTCATCCCAAAGCCTACAGGGCACAGCCGTCCCCTGCACTGCCTTCCAATCAGCAAGGGAGCCGTTTATAAATCAAACAGGACACTGTTGCGCCGGATACCCCTGGTGACTCAATTCAGATTCACAAGATTGGTCATTTTCATTCACTCAGGAAAAATAGGTCATGCTTCTTCCTCTGTGAAAAAAACACCCCTGATTGGTTTTTCAAGGTGTTGTCATTCTATCACATTTATAGAGGTAGAGACATTGTATTTTGGCAAGTTAGTTTGTGTATATTAGGCTACTCATTCTAACTTTCATTTTGTACTGAAAGTAAAAAAAAAAATAATGCATGGTTATCTGTTTTCTGTCCTTATCTTTTCCTTATAAAGCACGCTAAATCTTTAAAATAAGCCTTTCATAAAGTTCTTTATGAAGTGGCAGACTACGTTAAAGTGTAAAAGTAGTTATTAATAAATAAAGATATAAATATGAATTTATGACGAACGTGAGCGTGCTGCCGCAAGTTGCTGCCTCAATGTTTTTTTTTTTGCTGATGCTCCCATTATAATGGGCCCTGTTGTCCGATCCCAGAGAACTATAAACAAAACGCTGCGATTTTCATGGCACGCTTTTTGCGTCACATCCTCGCTTTGTGCTCGATCAGGACGCAGCTGTGAGAACGCATCTGCAGCAGAAAGTCTGCTGTAAAACATTCTCAAAATTAGCTGGGGAGGTTAAAATGAGGAACTCAGACTGCAACAATCAGATGACGACTAATGTGTCCTTAAAATGGAATGAAGAAATGAAGTGTACAGATATTTTGATAGGCACAACTAAGTGAAAAAAAATTGTGTGACCTTAGGATTACAAGTAAAAGTAAAAATTTAGTTTCTGTTACTGAATATTACAAAACATGGCCATTGCAAAAATATTTCATATTCAGTTTTATAGGTACTGATACCTTTCAGGATGTCATTTAAACCATTTGAATTGGGAAAAAACACACTGTAATTTTCAGGTTAAAGGATTTTCTTGACTGAGGTTTTTAATATTTAAGAACCTAAACTGTGACCTCTACTTTATGTAACATGCCAGAGGAAAACCACTGTTTTAAAATGTGTAAAGGTTTGTTCTGTTTACCTGTATTTTAATTATTAATCGTGAAAGCTTCTTGTTACTAATTTTTTAAAATTTGATGCTAGAAAAGTTGCAATTAATGGTGGTACAGAACAAATTATAATTAAAGCCCCAAAAAGTTAGTAGGAAAAGATAAAATTTAAGAGTAGGCACCAAACCAAAAACAACAGTAACAACAGTAACACAATTCAATAATACTTTATTAATCCCAAAGGGAAATTAAATAAACCATCCAGTACTGCTTTTATTTCTCAGGAAAGCACCTTGTAAAGGATTACCAATTGTTTGGGATTTTGAACACATTTTTTAATTAGAATTTTCAAATATATCAGAGAGACTACAGTGGAGGAGAGAATGTTTTTTCCCCTCGTTTTACCACAAACAGCTCTGGTAGCATAGTAGCCACCCTTTCCACGTCCTACAGCTTCAGACAATATTCTTCATTTTGACATGCATGGCTTTGAGCACATGTGGGGCAAAACACAAATTAGCCTGTCACCAACTTTTCTGCATTTAGCCATGAATAAATGGGACATTTTAAAACAAATTGCATACTCGCAAATAATGTTTGTCGGTGTTTGTGTGGTGTAAACAATCATGAGGAGGAGAAAGTGAGAATAAATTAGAAAATGCAGCACAGAGCCGACTGAACCAAAATCAAACTTAAGGTACAGATTTAAGCTACTGGTGTGGCCTTTGACTGAAAAGATTGCAGTGTTTAACATCGAGCAAAACTGTAGAAAAGTACATGATGTAAGATGATATTTGTTTGGTGTATAGCAGGAAACAAGAGAGTTCTGCTTGGTGTTTTTAGAACAGGTTGTGCTGTGTGTGGGAGTGACTACAGTTGATACAATGATCTGAGTTAAGACTTTATGATTTTTGAAGCTGTAGCAGGTTTGTTACATTTTGTTATGTGGGTTTTACTTGCATAAATTAGCCAATATTTATTTATAGGAAGAAGTACTAAAACTTTAACAGCTGTAAAGGAGAAACACAGCTGTTAAAGCTATAACTTGATGTTATAATAACTGTATGTTTTATCCAGAGTTCAGCATGCTATATTTAAAGCAATATGTTTCAGTAGGTGTATCATTAACACAGTTTAACATGGATATTGATGTTTTAAAAGTTTAATGACCTTCTGGCTAACAAAAGGAAGCAAATAATTTATTTTGCCAGTTGGATTGACTTTTATTACATTTGAAATATACCTTGATTAGGCATCTGTTTAAAATATATTTTTTAACTAAAATGTTTATTGTAGGCTTTGAATAGTCGCACCTAGACTACAAGCTTGGTGATCCAAGTAGTCAGTTTGCCATCGCTCCTAATGACGAAATACAATTTATCTGAAACCATAAGACTTGATTGAACCTTTGAAAAAAAACCCCCAAAAAACAGAACACCTACAGTAAAAAGTGCATTTGTTTTGAAGAATCCAAATTTTATATCAAATTTTATCACATCACAGTTTTACAAGTATTTATTCAACAGAAACTTAAGATATTTTTTTAATATAAATTAAAACAGAATCTGCAGTCTTATGACAAAAGACCAAGACAAAGGTAGAGAACTCCTTGTATAATTAGTGCCATTCTGTTCTAGAAATTCCAAGTAAATATAGCATGAAAAACTAAGCTTTTCATTACCTTTGCATTGAAAAAAAGGCATGTGTTCTGAATCATTAAGGTTATAAAGAGCTACTGCAGAAGGCCTAAAGAGATACAGGTTGCAGATCACTGACCTAGACCTTTCTGTGCCTTAGAAAACCTACAAGATGACCTCTGCCTGGCATTTGTTGCTTTTCCAGAGATGAAGCTTAAAATGTCAGTTGTTAAAGTTACAGCAGCTTGCAGATCAGTCAAAACAGGAAGTGGTCTTAAGTTGTATTTACTCAAATTCCTGTAATATGTCACATTGCAGTGGGTTGGGTGTGTTTTTATAATTTATGCCTAAGAACATAACTACCGAAAAGCCATCTTGATTTCATGCTTCAGATTCACTGCTTTCTCAACAGTCTGTGGCGTCTCTCTTCACTCATTCTGGAGCTTTCTGCAATTAATCCCAAGTCCAGTTTCTTGACTATTTTTCCTTTTTAAATCTCAGATGCTACATCAAACAGCAGAGGTTCTGTGACCCTGCTTCCTCTGCTTTCTTCTAAATGCACTAAATATTAAATTTAAGGTCATTTGAATAATGAGCTGAACATAAAGCACTGTTTGAGAGTAGGATAAATTGGACGTATGGCTAAATTGAAATTAGCTATTTAAAGGGCCTTGAGATGACATTTGTTGTGAATTGGAACTATATAAACAACTGAATTAAATTGAATCGAACAACACACACTTACTTATTAATTTAGTATAATTAGGAGACACTCATTCAGTGACAGGGAGAGTCCCAACCCAGACTGCTGAGAGGTAAGAGTGCTAACTACTCTGATGAGAAAACTAAAGAGTTTCATTTGTTTTTAGACTGGCATTTAGGATGAAGGCAATTTTGTCAAGAATAGGACAACCATGGTCTGCACTTGTGGCAAGAACAGGAAAGTCTGCAAAATGATGCTTTCTAAATATTTTTCATATATTTATGAAATAAATCGATCCTTCAAAGGTGAGCACATTAACGCTTTTGCATGAGAAGAGTTCTGTCAGAGTTCTGAGATCAAACAGCTTCAGATATATCTGGTAAACCCAAAAAGAGCCCGGAAACCTCAAAATCAACAAGTTGCAGATATTGAGAGTGAAGCTGATCCAAAGTCAAATTAGTTGTTTATTATGTGCACAAACTTTGTGAATAAAACTGATTTGGATTCTAAATACATAGTTTTGCATTGGCAATAAGCTGTCCTGAAGCTGGTTTGTATTGGAAAAGTAGCTAGATATGATACATATTATACAATATATTATTTATTTATTTTATATCTAATAGTTATAATTAGATTTTAGTTGCATTAAAATATTGGCAATAAACACACATTTCTTTTCATTGTTTTAAAAATAAAAAATAAAATAGATTGCAAATATATTTCTAATGTGTAGAGAAAATGATCAAATGCAGCCAAATGATTCTGTTCAGTAAGTTTATTTTTATTATTTTGGCTAAAATGAAAAACAAAGTCAACCCAATCCTGCAAAACATGTTAATGAAGGCAAAGCTGAAAATCATCAAAGAGATTGTTGGAATGAGCTCGATTTTGTGAGGTCTCATTAAATACATACTTGACTTAGAAGAATTTGGAGCAGAGCTTTAGGACCCTGCTTGGTACCACTCACTGACCTGAACTGAGAGAGTTTTTTGTGCTCTGACATAGAATGACCTGACTGTGATCAGACCAACCTGACATAGTTCAATGCTTCGCTCTGACTTATTGAGTTGACAGGAGATTATAAAGAACTTTATTTCCAGGCAGCTTAGCTGCATGGCTGTGGGTGTTTCTTATTTCTGAAATAAAAACAAAGAATTGAAGCAGAGATCAGGACAAACTAAGTTATGTCCTTCTTCTGAACATGACGTGTTGACGGATAACATGGCTACAATTATGTTATTGGTCTTACATTATGTTCTGAAAGCCAATGCAGATGTTGACCAAAAGTAATATGTGCATTATTATGGCGATTAGATTGATGCCCTGAGCATCTAATATGGATGGAGATGGAGAGTGACTAGGTATTTTAGTCTTTCCATGTCTTTTCTTGATGCCAAATAAAAATTCTTGTTTTTTGTAATATGCATCATGTACAAAAAAAGTACATGATGCATAAAATAATTTCATTAAATCATTTTATTAGATTTAATGAAAGGTGTCTGTTTATGTATATCTCTCTAAAAATGTCACTTAGGGTCAAGGTATTGAATATTTGAGAAGACTGATATTTTAAAGGGTTATGATCTAGCTTTCTGCCTTGGCACCCGGGTCTTTGTTTGGATTAACTGTTTCTCTGTCAGAACGGAAGTGCTGATTTACCTTTGAGAACAGGAGCGTGATTATTAGCTGTTTTCAAAAAGTAGTTTCTCACTTTCTGGTATGCTTTCTTTGAATTCATTTGTACGGAAACAAGAGCATACAAGAAAATGGGCCCTTTTTATATATAACTAAGACCATTTTGTTGTGTTTGGGGTCACGAGAGCAGGGATTTATTCCAGCTGCCATAGGACTAGAGAGTCGGCTACCCCTTAAAACAGAGTCTACATAGAGACATAGTTATTCGTGCAAACTCCCAGCATGACCAGCCAAGGCCATTTTATTAGATTTAATGAAAGGAAATGATTTTATAGGCTAGAAATTCCCCAGATATGTTAGGTAATAATGAATCTTCCTGTTGTAAGTAAATGTCACTTGGGTAACCGCCGCATCATTGCTGTGATAATTAATTCTGATTCTGACTCATAGGTGCCATAGATGGTAAAAGCTCAGATTGTTGGTATAAATGGCATGGACAACGGATTGGTGCTTTGCTACAGTTCTTCAAGCTTATTGTGAATATCAGGATTAGAACCCAAAGCAGTCAATAACACAACAGGAGAAAAACGATCATTTTTGAAGAATAAACGCAAAAATATATTTTTGACAGTCATATAATAATCTATTTGTAATATTTGCCATCTCTCCTTTGCAATAGTTATCCAAACCTATCAGATTGTGAATACATCTCTTATCCCATTGTCCTTTTCTGGTGACCACACACATTTTCTGTTTTTCTAAAGTCTCATTAGGCAATATCAAATCTTTAATTGTCCCCTAATTTTGTCATTCTATATTTTTATTTGAATGCATGCTGTGACTCACTGTAATTACAAAGGATGGAATCTCTATTCTTCTCAATTTTCTGGTTGAGTTAGTTTAATTAGCACAACTTGACAAACACTTCAGTTCCGTCTGAAGAAATATAAGTCCAGATAATGATATTGTCTCTGTCTTCCACTCTACACACAGTGTCTTTCCATGACATGTCACTGTTTTTATGCCAAGTCCAAGTTTGGTTTGGTTTTATAAATAAAAGCTTGGTTTCATTCATAAAACTTTTTTCATCAAGGTTTTGGAAAATATTGGCCAGGTCTGGGTGTTTAGTGTGGTTGGAAAGTTGTCAGCAAATTTTCAGCAAGTTGTCCCACATCTTATGCTAATATTGGTGAGCTTGTCTGTTCCATGGTGTGTAAATAGGGCGGCAGTTTTTATTTTACACTCTTCTCCTAGTTGATACCTTTGACATTGGAATCATTTTCTTTTACATCTTTTGTAAACTCTGCAAATTACGACTTCACATAGAGAATGTGTTGGGAAAATGGAATTGCATTTCAGTATAGATAGGAATAAACCTGAGAAGACTGACTCCTGAAATTGAATGAAAAAGTTCAGGGTGTGTACATATTTTCAGTCAAGTTACTTCAGTTTTTAATTTTTGATATTTTCTCCTGCTATTGTATTGAATATTTTTCGTTTTATTTATATAGGATATATATGTGAGGAAAATTTGGAAATTGTTTAACAAAATTTTGTTTTTCTGTATCAAAAAACCCTTCCATTTATTTGTGGTGCATTGAAAATTGTGATTATTCTTGAGAGCAAATTGACAACACAAGTTGTAGTTCATAAATGTGCAGTGCAGGCAGTGTGCAGAGCAGCATTTAGATGCAAAGAGACATCGCTGCTTCCAGCAGCATCTTTCCCTCAGGATGCACAAAGCACCACATCTTTTTAATTTCAGGAAGAAGAAAGATGGAAGATGTCTTTGTAGAATTTAATTTAAACTCCACACAATTCAATTCAAATGGCTTATCATGATAGGCTGGGACCTGTGGAGTCCTTGGTGGCATTGAATGTCTTTTGCACTTTTGAAACGTATCCCAATAAAATTATTTAGAAGTAGGATTGTACAATATATTGAAATGCAATTTTCTTCACAATGGTGATGTGTACAATATCGGAATTGGGTTTTATGTTTAGTGTTAGGCATTCATGCTCTTCATATTAGTAATAAATTTCCATCTCAAATTAGTGGTTGAGATGTTGAAGCTAATGGAGAGTGATGAAGACATCGTCTATCAACAACAACAAAAAAAAGCGTCCTGATCATGGGTTAAACATAATCAGTGTCATTATCGCAATTTTCAGCAGTATAATTGCAATTAAATATTTTCTGAATATTGTGCCCTTCTTTTTAGAAGTGAAAACCATGCACATCAGTGTTTTAATACATCATATACTTGTGGTTAAATATGTTCAAACATAAGTAAAATCTTTCTGTTTTGGCAGTACAGGAAGAAGGCCCACTTTTTGAGGTATACTGATTCATTTGAAGACAAAACTGAACGTCTTAGATTAACCCTTCTCTAAATGTAAAAAAGAAAGAAAGAAAAATAATTTCTTCATTTCTTTGCTTGTTTTTTTTCATCATAACTCCCCGTTACACAAATTTCCTATGCTTGTAAATTGTTGCTTGTTTCAATCATTCTAATAGATTGGTGATTATTAAATACTGATGTGGGGTGGAAATTGTGTTTTTCCACAAGCGTGTTCATTTATTTCCTTCAGCACATTAGCAGTTTTGCTGCAACGTGGTGTTGAAACTGTTCTCTGCTTTCACAGTCTAGTAGCATATCAGAAATATCTGTTCTGTTTCCATTGTTGTAGGAATAAAAGGCTTGTGCTTTGTTTTTTTGTTGTTTTGTTTTATTTATTTTTTTTGGCCTGACCATAACTGAGAGGGTGGCTTGACATTTTTGCTGCGCACGAGCATGCGAACAAGCGTGGCGTAGGAATGAATGCCGTCTTTTATTCGTCTTCTGTGTTTTGTCCATGCTTT
The DNA here is from genome assembly GCA_903066815.1 of Brachyrhaphis roseni. Taxonomy (NCBI): domain Eukaryota; kingdom Metazoa; phylum Chordata; class Actinopteri; order Cyprinodontiformes; family Poeciliidae; genus Brachyrhaphis; species Brachyrhaphis roseni. Next base: position 60,359 of record CAEFZY010017578.1, on the reverse strand, counting down.
GTGGAAGCACTTGCTCTGCTAGCTTTGAGATTGGTTAACATATTAAGGGCACAGTAAAATTGCATGTGTTCTTGTGCTCTCCAGAGAGGGAGGATCATGGGCTGTTTATCTAAAAGTGAACACAGCGTTTACAGCTTGTTGCTGCTTGGCCCTTGAAGCTGCAGCTTAACTCTCTCTCTGTGATGAAGCCACAGTTCGGCCAAGCGGTTCAACCAAGCCAAAGTAGATCTTACTCCCTGTTTGGCCTGAAGAACCCAAAGATTTCTGACTAGCAAGGGAAGGATCTGAGTCACTGAGGTTTTATTCATTTACTGAGTTTTACAAAAGTAATCATAAGCCTTGAAGTTTTTTATTTTGTCATAGGATAGCCGTACACTTTTAGTGCATTTTAATGGACATTTGCTTGGTACGCCAGGATACAGTGTAATGTATAAATGTAACGTCCATTAATAAAATCCATTGCAACATGTCTAGAAAGGGGAAATGCATTTGGTCTAAGAAAATTAGTGAACAAACAAAATCATAAAGACCAAGGAACACAGCAGAAAGGCCAGGAAAAAAGATGAAGAGAATTTCTTCCTGAAAGTTCTCCTAGTTTTATACCCTGTTGTAGGTTATTAAACAATATCCTATTTCAAGGAGAACCATTCAGTCCATCTTCTGAAAAGGAAAAGCCATTGCAGAGCTGCAAACCAAGACATGGGCATCCACCTACACACAACATCCTGGGCTGGCAGAGCTTTAACTAGGGAAGTAATGAAGAGAAGAGGTCCATAGTAACTTTGGTGGAGCTGCAGGGATCCACTGGACATGAGGATTACCGTAATTTCCAGACTAGAAGCCAGTACTTTTTCCCTCACACTTTGAACACTACACGGCTTTTTACCAAGGGGTTTTGAAAGGCTAGTCTGCTACTTGATGACAAGTACAGTGAACTTGCCTTGAGGAGAAAGTGGCATTGAGAACGACAACGAAAGAGAGACTTAGGAAATGTGTGTGAGCCTGTTTAATTCCAACATTGAAGAAGACGACTAAAATAAAAGCTAAAAATAGCGACCAATGACTTTTCCTTTTTTAAAACAGTCATGTTACAGGCAATGTTCAGAAAAGTATTTACGAAATGCTACCGATATGTATTTCATTAAAATAAAAAAATCTGTAAATATTTCATGTTACTATACATGGACTCCTGCGGCCTTAAGATAAGTGCTGCCTATATATGAACTGTTTCTTCTTTTCAAAGTTAGATGCATTAGGTATAGTATTTGTTTTATGTTCAGTTATACATTGGCTACCTGACAGCTATCGCCAGCACCCTTAGCAAGTCGTGGCAACGAATTGCAGCAGATGTATAAAAAGCTTTAACATAAATTCAGCATTTGTTGCTATAGCTTAATTTTTCATTTACTATTTTTCGTGTACTTGTGTAACATTGCTGGATATTTATTAGAAAGGGATATCCTGTATCTGGACTCCTTGAGCATTGCCTGCTTCTGTTTGATTTTTTTCTCCTTTGTTTTACAAACCGTACACCTGTTTGCTGGCTTTTGAAAAAATATTAAAAGCCTAAAAATGAAACAAATCTGAAGCTAGTATAAAGTAAAAATTGACAAGGCGTCTATGTGGAGGTTAAAACAAAATATTATAAGTACATAAATGAACAAAATATGACTTCTGTCAAAGCCCACGCGCTTCCTAAATGTTTCCTTCACTAACATTTACAATAGTAATAATATAAATATAAACTTTAAAAAAAAAAAGAAAAACCTTTTTAAAATGTTATTTAGACCCACACAAAAAAGACATAAACCCTTGTTGACCTTAATAATTAATATTTTGCCATTATGGAAAAGATGGAGTGCAAAGCTTGGAGTGTCAGTGCGTGTTTTCACCTCCCACCTACTGTGTACCAGCCTCACATGTGGGCGATCACTGCTCACTATGGAGACAATTATCTCAGCTATAAATCATCCTGTTACTGGAAGATGGCTACATTCACATTAAGACTTGCATCATGGAAATATTGCCAGCAGCTCATTTGCAGATTTCTATTTGTATTTTTTTTTTATGTATAAAAGTTTTCTGAATGATAAATAATTTTCTGACTGTAGGGATTGTGTTGAAGCGCGTTTCTGGTCGCTTCCAGTGCTGTTCTGCCAGGCATTTTATTCATAAGGTTCCTTCAGAGCCATTTCCCAGTAAAGTAAGTTTTTATTTTTTTTGATCACCCTGCTTCTTTACTGTTTTTCTTTACTGTCAGTTGGAACTGCAGAAGATGTGCTTTATGATTTTAAAGGAACTCCAGAATCTTCAAATTTTATACAGGTATGGCTATGTTGTTCTGTAAAGTACATTTTAAATATATTAATATAAAACTTCATGAATTATTAAATTAAATATTAAATAATTGTCAGGATTATATACCTCTCATTACAGTTGACCCAACAACCGTATGATTGCTTACAGATCAAACATTGCCTCAATCTATAGCTGTTATGGGAAATTGTGTGAGTTTCAGCATAATGACAATCTGCTTTATTTATAGAAAATTAAAACTACATCAGAGGTTGCCAACTACCACAGAAATGTGACACTTTTTAAATTTATTTTAGATTTTCCCACTGTTGCTTTTGTTTTTTTTTTTTTTGTGTGTTTTTAAAAGCAGACTAAAGACGCATCTATTCAGTTTGGCTTTTAAATGAAGTAGTTCCTAGTTATTAACAATATTGGCGAGGATGTCATCTGTTTAACTGCACAGCTATTTGCCTTTATTTTAGATTTAAATGTTTGCTCCACTCCTCCATTTAAAGTTCAAATGATTTTATTTTTTCGCTCATTCCTCACAGTTTTTGTCACAGATAATTTTGTATTGTGATATTTTAGAGAAAGACTAAAGTTTAAAGAAAAATGTGCTTTAGCTTTCAACAATAAATGACTTTGTCACTTTCATTTAATGAGAAGTGCCAAAAAATATTTCTCAGGAAAATATTTTATTCCCTCTTTATCTGCAACAGACTACTGAGCAATCAATCAATTTTAAAATTCATTTATGGGGACCGTTCATCCTTGACAGAGGTTTCTATGTTTTTGCATTTATTATTTTTTATATTATTAATATATAAATTTGTTTTTATTAATACTTTTTAAAATATTTACATCTTCTTCAGTGAACTGCACTATTGTCTCTTTTCAGTTCCTCCTTATTTGAAACTAATTTATTTTTCTAGTTTTCTCAGATTAGTCTTTCTTTAATGACTGTGAAGCACTGTGTGCTTTGAATGGATGAATGGATGGATGATTCAGATAATCTAAACCTTAAAGTCGTCCCATAAACCTGAAGGAACTAGATCGAAGTGCCCTTGGGCCAATTGATCTCAGGAAGTAAACAACACAGTGTGCTTTATGTGTTGCATTACTTACTACGTGCAGCATTGAAACTCAAGGTTTAAACAGACCAGAGACTGTAAGTGACAATGACATGGTGGCTTTTGGTCTGAGACTACACTGTCTACACAAGGTGAAAGATAAAACTGCGGTTGCTCATCTGGCGCAAATATAAATAGAAGTGACAAACAAAGCTATGTCTTTTGACCAGGTGTAAAGGGCTAAAGCATGTATTTGCAATAGTGTGTTGAAACAACTTTTGTGAGAACTAATGAATTAAATTGTCAACTTTCACTTGTGAGTTTTTCCCCAGACAGTGATTCTTGAGAAGAGGGACAAAACAGGTCCTATGGATAAAGCACAAAATTTGAATAAGATATTCAGAAAATATAATATTTTTTCAAATATCTGACTAAACTAACCTGGGCCATGTGAGCACAACAATGTATGTTTTTCTGGTGTTTGCTGAATATATATATTTTTTAAACATTGTAGTAGGTGGATGGTGTCTGTAAAGTCCCTTGTCCTGGAGCAGAACACAATACATTATAATAGTTTAAAACAAATAAAGAAATACTAAGATAATATATTATGACAATTAAGTATAAGTATTCAAATAAATAATTATAAAAGTATCAATAAATTGAATTAAAAATAATTTTTTATATATTTTCCAACTCAATTTAAATTTGTCCCAAGTTTTTGTCAACACCGTCAGACATAAAAAGAATGTAAAAAAAAAAATCTGGCATTATTGTGGGCCATTAGAACTTCTGAGGACCCCATGACCTTTTCCTTTCTCTTTCTTTGCTAAGAGGGCTAAGCAGCTCTGGTTAGCTTATGTTATTCTTTTGTTTTTTCCTCTGTTTTATTCCTAAGTTGCTCGTCACAATCATGATGTGTCAACACCATAACTGACAATTTTCAAAATTTTTATGAAGTTTTGTGAAATAAAAATGCTTAATTTTAGTGTACTGTAAAGATTTCATGGACCTGATGAGCTACAATTCCCTCCGGGTACTCCACTTCCACCTACATTCCTTTTTTTTTGCTTTGTGCTTTGTCTTAGAAGATTTTGGTCCAACTGACATGATGGCATCATGCTGGAATTTTATTTAGCCTGCACATCCATATTGCAAACCTCTCTTATCACCACATCCCAAAGGTTGTTCTACTGGAATGACATTTAGTGAGAAGGCCTCAAGTGAAGCGAGAGAACCAAAAGTGTACAATGAAAAAAATTCACATCAATTCTTAACCACCAGTAGCCTGACCGTTGATTACAAGTCAGAATGGATCCATTCTTTTATGCTATTTCTCCCCGATTCTGATCGAATCATCTGAATATTGCCGCTGAAATAGAGGCTTCTTACACTAGACAATGTTTTGTCAGTCCAAATCTTGTAAGTGCGTCCAAACTGTGGCTTCTGTTTACTGTTCTTAGCTGGCTGGAGTGCCTCTCAGCATGCCAATGAGTAGTTCATTAAGACATGGTGCTCAACATACCTTAGATGTAACAAGTGGTTATTTGAGGATAACAACATTGTTATCCTCAAAGCTGCTAATCACCAGATGTTTTCTCTTTTTTTGGGACAATTCTCAGCAAACCTGAGAGAGGGCAATGATTGAAAATCTCAGGAGATCAACATTTTCTGAAACAGACTAGTGGAAATAACCAACATTAAGATGCTAAAAGTATTTTACAATACCACCTTTTAATTTCAGAAATGATTAACTTAATTCTTCAACTCGGCCATTTTCAGGGTTTGGTTTCTATAATCTGCTCCCAACATGTTGTTTTTTTCTGTATTTAGTTTAGTATGTATTTTTTCTTCTTATTCAGAGTAAGTCTGGTAACTTATTTTGATGATCTCTGTTTTTCTGTGTCTTCCAGGATTCTCTGCTTCCCCAGAGTCTTCCTCTACTCTGCTGCCACTGAAGCCATGGACTAGATCAGCGTTTGATCCTGGCGGTCCTGTGGTCATCAGATGGCTTCTCACCAACTGTCAGCAAAGACTCTGGATGTAAGTTTAGAGACAAACTAAGACAAGAGGGCTTTTATTTGCTTCATACACTATCACATTCAACTGTTCTATAACTCACATTAATTCGACATCCTGTTATTGTTTTTTCTTTCTTATGAAATTATGCAAAGCAAAAAGGATGTTTTACTTTTAATTGCTAAGTTTTGAGTTTCATTTCTGAGAGTTTGTGTTTGTTCCAGCAGAACCCATCAGACATTTCTTCTTTCAAACTGATTTCCATAGTTTCCACTGCCTCGGCTTTCACATTTACTTTATATGGGCTGGTTTTAATATGCCAACAAACAAAAGTGATTGTTTCCACCGGGGTTTATGGTTGTCTACTGAGGGTGTTGGCGTCTCTCGAGTTAGCGAAGTGGGACAACTAAGAACTCACTTTTTTTTTTGTATCTGTGACAGATAAGATATCCCCAATTAACGATGGCCATAAAATTATGCAGGTGGGAAATTCTTTATTTTGGACCTTAGCAACTTTTTTCAGTGCAAAGAGTTTTATGTTACTGAAATAATAATGCAGTCTGTCCAGAGCCACAAAACTTATTTGACCCTTGGAAAAAAATATGTTTTATAGTATTTTATAAATCTCTGCTATATGACATTTTATGCATTCTAAATAATAATCATTTATCTGAATAAATCTGAATAACTTATTTTATTGTTGAACATTTAACTTTTAGATTTCTTTTGCCAGGTATAGCAGTTGTGTTTTTGGTATTCTACTGTATTTAAGCCTATATATGTTCATACACACAAATGTAATACAATTTGTAATCATTTATCATGAAAAATGTTAAAAGAAATGCATAAGATAAAATTAAATAAAAATAGTTGTTTTAAAGTACTTTTTGCTGTTTACCCCAAAACTTAAACAACAGATTGGTAATTTTTGAATTTATCCTAGTATTTTATTGTTGAAACCGAGCAGACTGTTTTAACTAGTTACTCGATATTGTGTCGTTTTTCACATCATCATGCATAATCATTCACTAACACCAGCAGCTGTTAAATCCAGTATTTCCTGTCTGTAATGCTGTGGTGTGGAAATAGTTTAATCGTCTTGTTGTGTTTTCTCTGAGTGGAGTTTTTAGTTGAATTCTGTTCCTTTTTGTTTTTGTTGCTGCTGTAATGGCACTCCATATTTGTAAGGCTGATTCATTGTAGCTGACAAATTTGCTAAAATGTCACTTTGATTAAGAGGAAGCTGGACAGCCCATTTCTGTGGCCCACATTGTTTTACGTCAGGTGTGAGACCACGCTTTTCGGTGTTTCTGAGTCATAATTAACTCCCACATGGAAAAGCAATTTGAACAACGCTGCTTATAGGTTGAGGGAAAGTGAGGTCATGGTTTATAATTATCCACTATTTTAGTCTCTGCTCCACACTACAAGGAACGAGGTGTTTAATGCTACAAGGCAATATTCTCTCTTAAAGGTTAGCTTAAAGTTCACCCATTAAGTTCTTTATGCAATAGTGAAGTCTTTTAGTTCCCCAAAGAAAGAAAACCCCTCCTTAGTTGTGCCTAGGTGGTGATGGAGGTTCCTGTTAACATTCTCTTTAAGGACACTGACAAAATTAACATTTTAAACATCCGTTTTCATAACTAAATTGTTTTGCAGCAAAGACCTTTGACATAAACTGATTACATTCAAATTTCAGACATATTATATGAATAACAGTTTGTTAATAAACATTGCCTTCCAAAAAGATTATTATGGCAGGACAACACAAATACTGGGGAAGTGAAAGGAGCATCATGCATTTTGTTTTTTATTTACAAAAAAAATTAGAAGTAGTATTGTATTAGTGTTACTCAGATCTATCTTATTATGATCTGTTTAATTATGGTCAAATGGATCAACATACATTTTCTTCACATCATATATTTTTTTCCAGATCTAAACTCATATTGGCCATTTTTCTTTCTGTTGTTCACCATCCTGCTGACATGGTTGTGCACTAATAACCCCTCAACCTTCAGGCTGCCGGTCTGCACACAAAGGCCTGGTGTCACAGTCTCCAGCCTGTGGGCGTTTGTTTTTTTTTCTGCTGGTGCTCTGAGATCAGTTCCTTTGTCACCCACCCAGCCTCTGCTGGAATGAAAGTTATGCATGAACTCAATTATTCCCCTAACAGCGGGAGTGAATGCATCTGCATGTTAACTGTTATTTATGACCCAATAATGTCTCGCTTGTTGATCATTAGATTCACAGTGCTATTTAGTTTCAAATATGCTCTCCAGCTAGCAACTAAATAGCATCGCGCTCAATCATCCAGTTACAGAAACGGGCACCAGGCGTCCTGACTTTCAGTCAAAATAAAGTTTTTTTTCTGACTCACACCTAAAGATTTCTGGTTAATACTTTGTTCTAGGCTAAATATCTTTAGAGTTCCTACGCAGTCTTGAAAAATGTCAAACAATATTGAATTTGATTGGATCATTTTCCTTGTTCCATGCAAAATTATAAAATGAGTTTGGAAAAAACTTCGGATCTGTATCTACGGGATAAAATCAGTACTTCCGTAGATCTTGGTTTCCTACATAATAATTAACATTTTTGTCTAACAGTGATGCATAAAAAAATGTATGAAAAAGTAAGTGCTCCTCAGCTTGATAACCGATACGCCTCTTTGTGGCAAAGTCCTGCTTTGTCCCACTTTTATTACAGAGTTGAATTAATTCAGCCACATTGACTGGCTGGCACGAACTGCCAGTTTTACAGCCATGCCACAACAACTGAACCAGATTTGAGTCCGCACTTTGAGTTGGCCACTTCAGAGTCTTCAATTTTTTTCTTTATCCAGTCAGTAGTTAACTGTTTTGTGTGCTTAGTATCATTGTCCTGCTGCACAACAAGTGTGTGCTTGAGCCTAAGGTGACAAACTGATTGACTGACATTCTCCATAAAGATTTCAGAGAAGAGATTTTATTTTCAACTACTAGAAGAGGTTATGAACTGGAAAGCAGCTCCAGACCCTTACATTATCACCATGTTTCACTAGGATTGGGCTCTTCTTTTTTTAAAATGCTGTTTTAGAAAATATTTTATAAAGTTAAAGTTTTGTCCGATCAGTCCAAAATCTATTGCCATTTTTGTCCAGTCTCTTTCCTCTTGTTGAATCATGACCACTGACCCTAACTGGGGCAAGTGTACCATAAATGGAGTTCTTTAGATGTTGTTCTGACCTTCTGGGTTCTTTTGTGGGATCTTGACTGTGTCTTCGATGTGCTTTTGGAGTAATTTTGGGAGCTCTTGGGATGGTCCAGCACTGTTCTGTGTTTTCTGTGGATAGTGGCTTTCAACATGGTTCAGTGAGAGTGGCTTTCTAAACTTTTGCTGTCTGACTGATTACAATAACTTGGAATCTCATCTGTTCTTGAATCTGTTCCTGTGCGTTGTCAGATATGTCATATTTCAGTGATTTCTTTCATTATAAAATCCCACAAGTTAAATGTTGGTTATAAACAATAAACAAATGTTTATAATGTCAGGAGAAAAACAAAGAAAAAATCTAGAAAGTATTGTCTGAAAATACTGGGATTTTGAAATTGATATATGGTACAAACCCTGTGTTGTGATTACGGACAGAGGAGGAAAGCCTTTGGAAGTGGGCAGGTGTGTCCTGGAAAAATAAGCACTGGCTGTTGCTGATATCTCTGATGCTGGATATTATGTTATGACTCCTGGCAGGAGCACTCCATGAAGCATTACGCCTCAGTACAAACGGGCCCAAGCCAGGACTGAAATAAGAGACAAGGCAATCTCGCTCGTACTTTCTCACAGGGACTTACCAGGGATGAGATCTCTAAGGTGTGGCTAAACAGTTTACTGTAAAACAGCGTCCTCGTCGCTTCTAATGTTTCCTTCTCTGCTTTGTTTGCTCCAGATGAGAACGTGAAGGCTGGCGTCCACCAAGGCCACCGCTGCACCGTGGGCAGCACACACACATGATCACATGACTCTGGACATGGACGCGGTCCTGTCAGACTTTGTTCGGTCCACGGGGGCAGAACCGGGTCTGGCAAGAGACCTGCTGGAAGGTAAGATTTTCTGTTTGAAGAGAGCAGAGACTGAACGGGGGGGACAAATGAGACGGGTAGGAGAAGGAAGGAAGATGACAAAATCAAAGGACAGGAGGAGAGGAACCTGAAACAGGAGGCATGTTTGGTGATATAGAGACAGGACTGACGGTTTTACGAGTGCAACACCCCAAGAGAAGCTTTGTGTCCATTCACTGGTGCTCACTGAGTAGCAGAGGGCTGCTGGCGCATGTGAGGTTCTGATAAAAGAAACAACACAGAGATGGATGAATGTCAGTCAGGTCAGGTTCAATATTAAACTTTTACATTTAAATTCACATTGAGCAGATTGTATATACATCCGGGACACATTTTCATCTGTGATCACAAAATGTGTCCCTGTTTTCAAGCCTCTTGCATCTCTCTCTCCTTGCTTTGCCCCAAAACCTGCTCTGGTGCGAAGCGTCAGTGGAATATGTGTGACACGAGCAGACATCAAACAAGACAGTGCACTCAGACGATGCAGACTCAAACCCAGATTGTCCCGTCTCGGTTTATTTTTTGCCCCCTGATGTTAGCTTAGCCTTTAGGATGTGCATTGACACAGACCTGCGTTGATAGACCAGCTGTTCTGTTGCAGTCCGGTCCCAGCTAGGAGGAAGACGAGGCAGTTGTGCTACATGTGGTGCTCTCTACAGGCTGATTTGGGTATTGAATGGCTTTTTAATTTGCTCTGACTTTTATTCATTTTGTCGCATTTTAGAGACTGTTGTACGAGGAATACTTTTTTATTTTTTATACCTCAATTTGCTAACTATTTTCTAGTAAAGCATTAAATGTAATACTAACATTTATTATTATGGCTAGAATAATGCTATGCATTTCATTTAATTTCTTTTTACTACTACAAATATTGGAAAAAAATACTGAAAAAATAAAATACATATAGTAAGCTATAGAATATATGATTATGGCCTGAAACAATAGAGCCCCTTTTATTTAAGTAGTTTTTAAGTGCTTATTTTGTAGAATGATAAAGTTTTTTTTTTTTAGTATTAGCTTTTTCTAGAGAACAAGGAGTCAAACAGATTGCTGTTATTTGCTACGGTTGCCAGTCTGCAATCTGCTTCCTAACAGACTTGCTGCTTGTCAGCTGCAGATTTAATGCTGTTGTTTCCTTTAATTAGAACAATAGGAGGTGCATTTAAGTCTCCCCACCATTTCCACTTGTGCTTATGTGGAAATTCTTTCCAAATGTCTGAACTTGTCTTAGTTTGGGAAAATTGTGAAGTTTTTCTTTCAGCTAGCTGATGGCAGTGTGCAGCAACAAACGGGGAAGGAGCATACCTGTGCTTTTTACATTTATACTGACATTCTATAAGACAGATTTTTTTCTTGTTATAATCATGACACCCATAATTGGTCCATGCTTTGCATCTTGTATCAGAATCTGGACTTATGCATCTGAAGTTTTTCTAATGGATATTGATTATGTATTTTCATGCTTCAGAAGAGTGTGTCTGTGCTAAATATCAATCATGATCCTGAAAGAAAGCTTTCCACTTAAGCATTTAAAGATGATGCATTAAGGTGCTGAATGGTGCTGCGAGGCTGCACTGTATCCTGTGTTTCTGAAGCTCATGCTGCTGAAATCCATTCTGTGAAATGTGTTTTGCATTGACAAATGCAAAGGCTGCTGCTTAGCAGGAGATGCTTTCATATTCATATTCAGACTCACAGACAGACATTCTGTCTGGAGGGCCGAGGTCTTCCTCCTCGGGTCTCCACCACGCCGAGGTCATTAGTAGATCGAGTTTCACAAACACACTCAGGTTACTGTGAATTTAGACGTAGGCATTTGTGTGCTTTTCTTTTTTTATTATTTTTTTGGATGATTCCTTTGGCAATGGTAGAAGTCAGAGAGTGGTGTATGAAAAACCGCCTTGCTTGTCTTAAAGCTTGAGGGGATTTCTGTTAAAGAGACAGAACTCGGAGGAGACAGCCAGGGGTGTCTCTTTGTGCATGTCAGGATATTGCTGTCACCATATTGAAGGTTCTGTCTTCCTCTCTGACTTTATTTTTGTGCCAACACCCAGCCTCCCTATGATTCAGCATGTTTTCCTCTGATAAAAGCACTGCAACATCTTCTCTTGTGTAGCAGCTACGAATTTGTGAAGCTATGTGGACCGACGTGTGTTTTTTTTTTATGTTAGAGATTTAAAGTATGTTCTTCAATTATTTAAAAGTCAAAAGTGAAAAAAAATCATACCAAGTTGTTTAAATGTTTCAGTGAAATAGTGCTATTTAATTCATCTACAGGACCTGCAACTGTAAACTATAGTTTAGTTTAACATCTGTTTACATGCACGGGACTGTAATGAAATCGAACCAGATTACTTAATGGAGGTTTATTTTTCCTGTTTGTAATCAGACTCTGACTTCCATTTTTTTCCTTCAGGTAAAAACTGGGACCTCAGTGCTGCTCTGAACGACTATGAGGAGCTCAGGCAGGTCCACACTGCCAACCTGCCGCAGGTCTTCAACGAGGGCCGCTACTACAAACAGCCAGAGACACGTGAGACACCCAGCCATGTCAGCAAGATCGACAGGCCGTGTGCACAGAAGCAGGAGGACAATGCACAAGGTAGTAAAGCCAGTTCAGCATCACCAGTGGTGTTTTTTTGTTGTTGTTGTTCTCATGAACCTCGTCTTATGTCTTATATGGACAACCTTGCTTGTGTTCGCCTCTAGAGAAGCGTCTGTCCCGTGGAATCTCCCACGCCAGCTCTGCTATAGTCTCCTTGGCACGGCTGCAGGTGGCAAATGAGTGCACCAGTGAGCAGTTCCCTCTTGAGATGCCCATTTACACATTCCAGCTACCTGATCTCAGCGTCTACAGCGAGGACTTTAGGAGTTTCATAGAGAGGGATCTAATAGAGCAGTCAACCATGATGGCTCTGGAACAGGCGGGTGAGTCCGAAGAGGATATAGTACAGAACATTTTGTCATGTTAAAACCACAAACATTGGTGTATTTTGCTAGAATTGTATGTGATTGATCAACATAAAGTTGTGCATCATTGTGATGTTGAAGGAAATTCAATTTTAAGTTTACAATCTAGTGCAACTACTTGCCTTCAGAAGTGAGCAAACAGCATCAAAGAACAAAGAACACTGCAGACAGGTGAAGGAAAAAGGCGTGAAGAAGTTTAAATCAGGGTTTGGTCACAAAAGTTTACCACAAATGTTCAATCCATCATTTAAATATTGAAGGACTATGACAATTGCATATCTACATAGGATTAATCAGAGAAGCTGCTAAGTGGCCCATGTTGACCTGCAGCATGGGTGGAGGAATCTCTGCGCAGCTGCATGTAAATGGCTATAAATACACGACAACCTCAAAGAAAGTCTAGGTGATGTTCGTGATGATTTGAAACTAGGGCATAGGTTCACTTTCTAGCAGTGGTTAGTTTAACACATACTCCTATGCTAGAATGGTCCAGTCAAAGTCCAGGCATCGATAGAATTGTGACTCTGTTCCAATATTTAAAAAATAGATGTCCACAAAACATTGACTGAAATTTAGCTATTTTGAAAAAAAAAAGAAAAAAAAAAGGATTAATTTAAGTCTCCTTGATTCTTCACCTTTTTAAAGTAAACTGAAGCCAGAGTAGTTGCAATAAAAAATTCCATTAAGTCTGAAATACAGACAGATGCACAAGATAAGACTGACCCAGTGAGACAGAACAGATCAGAGCAGCAGCATCCGGGAGGGAGGATGACAACAGCTAATTCAAAGCCCCCTAGATCCCAGAGGGATCCATCTGACACTTTCAAGGAGAGAAGGAGAGAAACCTGCTCAAATGTTTTGAATCTTGCAGAAAACCTCTCACTCTGATGTTATAACAAACGAGCAGAAAATGTTCATGTTTTACCAATAAGGCATAAACAAAGCGTCTTAAAACTGCATGTCTAATCCTTTTGCTTGCTGAAAAACAATACGAAATAATAATTTTTCAGTCAGTAAAATTTTTTTATTTATTTATTTTTGTTGCAAATTATGCAAAAGTTACTGTAAAATGCACCGATATGCATCTTTCTGTATTTCCTAGCAGGTAGAATTGTCCATATGTACTGCATGTGGAGCACGCTATGAGGCCAGCATCATAAAACAACGGGAGGTTACAGTAGCTCAGAAATAAGGAACTGCAAATTGCAGAAAAAAAGAAAGTCTGCAGTTTAATTGTAACTACAGTGAAGGCTAAATCATTCAGAGGCTCCACTGTGTTTACTGTTGTTAAATAAATGATGGAGCCAGATCATCCAGGCTCAGAGCAGTGCGGCCCACCTGCAGTCAGCTTGTGTGTCGTGCTCAGGGCTCTTCTTTATTCTCGTTTTTTTTTTTTTTTTTTTTTTTTTTTAGGAAAGTTAGAGGAGTGGTTTCAAAGTAGTTTCTGGGGACTGCTGTGGTCGCATGAAAAAAGATGAAACGTATACAGGCTTAAAAGGAACATAACCAACTGATGCATGTGCAGAGTGCAATGTGTGAAACAACCTTCTAGTTTTTTTTTCTTTATTTCACAATTGGTATTAAGATGCATGTACTCAACTAAGTTCAATGTAATCATTTGAAGATTTCCAAAGTTCAGATTCTTTATTCTAAACTAAGCTGTCTCCTAAACCACCTAGAATGTCAGTTTTTAACCTGCAGGACGAACATTGTAACATCGATCTGCCATCAAGGCTCCTCATATATACATAACAGAACAGCTGATTGTGAAGTAGAGCCATCATGGTGCTGCAAAGCTCAGTGGCACTCTGTGATGAATACCAACACTCATGACACTGTGACCTGCAGCATGTGTTTTTACATAGCTTGTCTGCTGGCTGCAGTGCTTGTCTTCAAAGGTGACTTTCTGAGTGTTCTTGTGTTTTCAGGACGTCTGAACTGGTGGTCCACCATGTGCACCAGTTGTAAGAAGCTTCTTCCTCTGGCCACCACAGGGGATGGTAACTGCCTCCTCCATGCTGCCTCTTTGGGTGAGTTAAAAATCCAAATTTCTGCTGTGCAATTTGGTGCAAAAATAGTTTTTTGAAGGTTTTTTACTTAGACCTCTATTGCCCTGATCCTTTTGGTTTATACTGATTTTCAGTTAGGTTTCCTTTCTATTATAAAGTGCAAACCTTGGCATTTATGTAAAATGCATTAACCTCTATTGCGTGTTAATTGGGTAAATTCCAGTTTTACACATGGAATACTTGTTGTTTGCAAGCGCAACTTTTTAACATATTTCTGGAGCTTCAGTGAGGAGATGGATTAACTGCCACAGGAACACCAGAATGCTGCAAAAAAACTATCATTTCAGCACATCATTGATCTCAGATGATTTAACAGTGGTTACAGTTTGTTAGCTAAGAAAAGTCACGTGAAAGCTTGGTGGAAATGTGTAACTGCATTGAATTTTAAATAAATTGTGATGAGTGTGCAAGAAAAGTGGGGAAAGAGGCTCCTGTGTTAAAACTTGTAACCTATAATTTCACTTTATTACTTATATAGAATCACTAAAAATTCATGTGAGATTTTGGTGAGATGTATTATTGACCTTGAAGTTAAACAAAAATAGATGTCATAAGTTGTATTAATCTGCTAACAATCCACAATTTTGAGACATTCAACAAGAGTAACAAGGTCTGAATTTTGCGTTTTGAGACTATAGTACTTGCTGTATCAAATGTGTAACTTAAAGTTAACCAAAAGTAAAAATTGTTGAAGTGTTTAACTGGGAAATTACTGAAGCAAAATGTTGTGAAACCACAAATTAAATCTTTGGCACCAGAAGACTGACCTAGTTCCTGTATCACAGCTAATGATTCCAAAATCTTGCTGAATAAGGACAAGTCAAAGCTAAAAGGACAGGAACAAGGGGAAAGAATAGCTCACCTGTACTTTGTGTTCTAGAGACATGACATGTTCATCCTCCTCAGATTCTTTCCTCCCCAGTGCGAGCGCTCTAAGGGCAGCCGAGGTCTAGAGGCACCAGAGTTATTGTAATCTGTCCTGACAAGCTCTGTCTGAGGAGGACATTTTTAGTTAAGGAGCTGCGGTCATCTAAGAATGACAACATAAGGATAGTCAGTGGTCAGTGCATTCTTTTCTCAGTCAGAGTTGTTCCTAACATTGTGTTTTTGTCTTCCAGGGATGTGGGGCTTCCATGACAGAGACCTAATGCTAAGGAAATCTTTGTACACCATGATGAAAAGTGGAGCAGAGAGAGACGCTCTGAAGAGGAGGTGGAGGTGGCAGCAAACCCAGCAGAACAAGGAGGTTCGCCAAGCGCCCATCCATGCAAATCAAACACAATGCCTTCTCTCCAAATGATACTTTAATAAGAGTGGAGCAATAGATCAACTACTGAAGACTTCTGGTTAAAGTAGTGCTGATTTTTGTCTCATTCAATCTGGAAACAGATTTTCTGTGATTCTAAATGTACATTAGTGCTGTAGCAGTTCAAGTAATGCTGCCAAATCCTCTGCACTTCCTCTGCCTCCTCCTGTTGCCCTGATGTCGGATTAAAGATTTTTTTTTTTTCAATCTATGAGAAAAGTGTGTCACCAAAGATAGCCCACGCAAAGAAGTTGTCCAGATGTTTATGTTTGAAAATTTCAGTCTTCCAGTTGGCCCAGTTATGTAAAATGGATTCCACGAAAGGAGGTGATCTGGTTTGAGTTTTGGAAGGGACCGCCGTCGCATGGCAGCAGACATTGGCTGGATTCTCACTGCATGTTTAAAAAACTGCAGCGTCACAATAATTACACATGTAAAGTGCATAACATGATCTTATTTCTGTTCAGAAAAATTGAAAACCAATCATTCCTCTGCTGTTAAAAAATACTATTAAAGTTAAAATATTAACTATAACATTTAACTTGTTTTTGACATGTAGAATACAGCAAAATCACCTACTAAAATACAATTGTGGTTTTCACTTGCTCACTATGCAGATTTTGTTTTTGGTGTTCTTTTTATAAGGTAAGCCAGTGTAACAAGTTGGTGTTAGGTGGTCAGTTAAATCTTCTCACTAAACGTTTCAATCAATGAAACTCTCCTCAAATTAAGTTTAATAACTACACAACAATAAGTTATGGTTAGTATTTCAATTTGTTTTGATATGCTGTTCTACCAAATATTATTTATGTAATATAAATATATTGCAGAAATATATTTATCTAGCAACCTATCTTACTCAAGTTTGCTAGAATGTTTTTTATCTTTTAAATTAGTATTAATTGTTTTCTTTCTTTATTTGAATTGATGAAAATTTGGCATTCCATCATATTTTGGCTTTTATATTTATTACCAATTCAATACCTGATGTGTTTTTTTGATGGCTTTAAAAATACTTTAGAAAACCTGGAGGACTATTGACCATTTTACTTCTTGAGGGTAAATTGTAAACAAATGGGAGACGGATTCATACATTGGTGTATTTCTTGACTTTTTTCATTTTAAAAAATGCATTTCAATGAAAAGAAGCACACAGTGACTTTTGAATTAACAGTGACTTTATGGCAAACTATTATTTAAATTTCATTACCGTGTTTTTTGTGCAGTCAGGGCTGGTTTACACAGAAGAAGAATGGGAAAAAGAGTGGAACGAGCTGTTGAAGTTGGCCTCCAGTGAGCCTCGCTCTCATCTCAGCAAAAACGGGAACACCAGTGGAGGGTAAGTTAACCAACGCACATGAATGTACAAATCTTAAAATAAAGTTTTGTAAAAGGCAGATGCAAATCAAACTTGTCTTCCTCTGCAAAATCACAACGTGAAACGGTGCCACCTACTGGCTTCTCTGTAAGTTTTCTTTTCTGCTCAGATCTCAACCCCCCACCCTCCCCCGTCTTGGGTTTGAGTTACTTTTAGCTGCAGCAGGTTGCACAAATAAACTAAGAGTGGCTTTTTCTCAAGCTACAGAGGCGGATTGGAAACTCGCTCTGGTTTCCTCCTCCCACGCAGAGAAACCTTGTGGTTTTCACTGTGTTTCCATATTCACTGAAATAAACACACATATGTTGTCACATACTTCAGCTCTTCGAGGTAGGCTGCCGATCCGGTGGAACAAGAGAAGATGTGTGAACAGAAAGTTTCAACCAAGATTAAAATGTCATTCAAGTGCATCCAAAAAAAAAAATCATTTAACGCTTAAGGGAAATTTGATTAGAATAATAATAATAAAAAAAAATCTTTTATAGCACAAACAGCAGTTGGTTTAGATTAGATAAGTGACATTTTTCAGTAAAGGATTTAATGCTACAACAAAAGTCATTTTTAACTACATGATTACTGAAGCAGACTTAAGTACAAGAGACTCCAATGCTGAAAATGTTCCTTTCAGGGGAGCAATTCACTTATTTATTGTGAATGTTTGAACCTCTCATTAAGCTTGACTGTACCAGAGTAATAAGGTTAGGGATGTTTGATGGTCGTAGTGTGAGATGAGCCTGTGAAAGGGCTGAGTGGGATTCACATATTAAGAGACTCTTTATTAGAGCAAATTTGGCTGTATGGCTGACAGCTTAATTGTTGCTCATCCCCCGTTTCCCTGGTGGTTGCACGCTCAAGAGTGCTGCCTGTGCTTTTTATCCATCTCTACATCAGCATCCCTTTCTTCCCCCCATCTTCTCCTATTTTATTTAATTAGCATGACTACGAAATTATGGATTTTATTGACCTGTTTGAGCACTGCTTGGAGAAAATGAGGGGCCATTTTCCTTCTGGAAAAATCTGGAAAGCTTAGAAAAATATTTGTATTTCCAAACGTTATTCTCTGCTCAATCTATGCATCCTTGAAGCTTTTTTATGCATGTTCCAGATACGAGCCTCACTAGTTTTTAAATATCAGCAGTAAATTATAATAAAATATTTTGTAGTTTAACACTGGGATAAAAAAAAAACATTGTGAATTTTGGAAATTGAAGTATGGAGTTTAGACTGTAAAAACCTGTGGTCACCGCGGAAAATGAATCAAACATGGGCAGGATCTCTTCTGACTCATGTAGATCAGTGTGCTGTCATGTTTTGTGTTTTTCTTTCCCCAGCGTGGATAACTCTGAGGATCCGGTCTACGAGAGTTTGGAGGAGTTCCATGTGTTTGTGCTGGCCCATGTGTTACGCAGGCCAATTGTAGTGGTAGCCGACACAATGCTCAGAGACTCCGGAGGAGAAGGTGGGGAAACTGTGTATTCATTCAGTCAGTCATATGTGGCTCAGGGCAAACAGCAAAGGAGTGACCTGGCCATGTTCTAACCTCCTTTGCAGCGTTTGCTCCCATCCCGTTTGGAGGACTCTATCTGCCTCTGGAAGTGCCTCCGAGCCGCTGTCACTGCTCCCCTCTGGTCCTGGCCTATGATCAGGCTCACTTCTCAGCGCTGGTGTCCATGGAGCAGAGAGACCAGCAGCGAGAACAAGGTAAGCACGCGTCCTCCACCATAAAAGACTTCTCATTGCAGCATGGTAGAATTTGCTTTTAACTCTAGCAGGATTGGAGGGTAAAGGGAAGGTTCTGTCTGAGGTGAATAATGTATGAGACGGCAGCCTAATTACCTGAGATCCATTATGAAAAGAGGCCAGTTGGCAGCATCAAGCAGGGAGTGGTCATCGCTGAGGAAACCAGCCAGCTTCGACTCCTAAATGCTGACAAAATTATTCAAGCTTGCAAAAGCTGCTGCACTTTTTTCTTGACTTGACGTTCCAGCTGTGGGTCTTCACAGTAGGTGTGTCTGTTTATGCATTTTCCTCAGTCACGGTGGGGAAGAGGTTGTGATGCAGAACTTTGCAGAACATGTTGATTGTGTTAAGCTGTGGCAGGCAAAGTACATATTTTAGTTCCCCTCTCACTTTATGGAGACACTTTTGTTTTTGCCCATTCATATCCCTGTGTTCCCGCTCACAGCTTAACCTCGAGGTCACAGACTTCCTGTAAGTGACAACAACAGTGGATCTCCCTGACAACCGGCCTTGACAGTCACGGCACGGCACGGTCGTTGTTTCGTGTGGGCTGCTGACGTCTTAGTTTCACGCAAACGCAGAATGAGATGTCACCTCGAACACAGACACACTTATGCAAATGGATTTCTTCTCCCTCCTCTGGCTGTTCCTTAACTAGTCACTCCTACAAAGCCCCAGAAGAACCTCCTGCTAACCCCACCACTCTAGACTAATCAGCACTTTGGTGGGTGTTTTATAGCCAAAAGTTGATGTTCTTTGCTCATCCACCAGATGGTGCTTGTGTCCAGATAAAATGGAACAGCATAATCACAACACCCCTGCGTGGTTGTACTTTTTTCATCCTGGTACACTGTGTCCTCATTTGATAAGATCAGAAAGTCTGCACTCTCTCCAGGATGTTTTGAAAACATTTGAACTCTTGACATGGTGCATTTGTATGTCATGTGGCAACTCATGTTACGCAGCAGCGATGCAAATCTGCACTGCTGAAATGAAAGTCTCATGAAAATGCAGGGTGTATGGTATAACTATAAGATAAAAAGTGACCTTTTCATCTGAATCAAAAGAAGCAAGTTATGGCTCTCTTGTTTGAGCTACTGCCAGACAGACCAGAAGATATTTCACTGTCTGTCCTCAGCAAATCACCTCTCAGCAGTAAAGTCCCGACCGGCTCAGGCCTAAACAGTCAGTCCACTGTGTGGACGTTTCAGGTGGACGGTTGCTGTTAGTTTCCCCTGACTCAGCAAAGCGCATCTACGAGGGGCTGCTGGTCTGGTGTGTGTTCAGGTGTCGGAGGGCTGGAGGTTTCCTCAGGAAGAAAACAGCCTTAGAACCCAATTCTGCTGTACAAAAGTATTAATGCCCTTAAACTCTTCCACATTTGTCATGTTATAGCCACAAACATCAATGCACGTTAATTTGTAATTTTATGCACTAGACAAACTCAAACTGGAACATGTGCTGAAAGTTATTTCAAGTAAGTTCTAAGCTCTGAACTCTGTTTATGCCATCTATGGAATGAGAGGAATATTGCAAAATGCTACCAGGACAAAAGGGGTTTGCCTAAAAATAGACATCAGGAACAATTATAACCCAAAAAGCCATTTTTACCCTCTATTTCTAGAGTAATTACATGTTAAGCCATTAAATTCTGCATCACCTCTTGAAAGATTCAAACTCTCTTAACATCTACTATGTCACATATGCTTAGTTGTAACTTTACACTGAACATCACTATGACCACACTGTCCCTGCAGTGAAGAATGGTGGAAGGACCATCATGCTATGAGAAAGAAAAACCTGTTAGAGGCTGCAAAAGATATGATACAGGCTTTGAGGGTCACAAAACTGATGTTCGCAGATGTGCTTTACATTCTGACTCAGCTTAAACTGTTTTGCAGTAAGGAATGAGCATATCTAAAAACACTTATGGCTGTCACTAGGGTTACATCAATAAATCTGCCCCGATTTCCTTAATTCTAGAAGATCTGCTATCTGCCGACACTTGCATGAGAAATGATTTAATTCACCAATTTTATCTACCTCGACAAACATTTGAAAGTCAGCAGTTGTCTGTCCCCTTTTGGTCTGCTGTGAGAAAGAACTGACAGACAGACAAACCCGCCCACCAGGTCACAGCTGCACGTGCGCGGTTAGCAATAGTCACCCCACTGTTGTTAACATAGCAATTTTGTCACTTTATTTAGTAACCTCAAACAAGAGAATCTGTATCAGACAGAATTAGGACCAACAGGACAGGCTTTTTAAAGATAGGTGATCGGCCAGAAAACTTCAATCGGTGTACATCTAGTTATAACTGCAGTAAAGAACAAAGTAGCAAAGTTGGAAAGAACAAAACTTTGAAAACTACCTATCATGATACTTCATAATTTTTCAGTACTTGTGTTGGTCCTGTCAAATAAAATCTCAATTAAATGCATATAACGTTTGGGTGCAATACGATAAATGTAAAAACAATCAAGGGGTGTAAATACTTTTGCAAGGCATAGTCCAGGAGTTTGGCAAGTTATGGTCCTCCTTCGTTTTATGTGTAAGGAATGTGAAGCTACATAAATGATGAAAAAACACAGGAGGGGTGAGCGAGGCCGAGTGTTGTTGCTCTAAGATTTCTGTTTGTTTTCAGTTTTTTATGTCTACATCCCAGGAGAACTGGTGAAGTGGTTTTCTACTCCAAGTGTACCTGGATGTGTGTTTCCTGCCCAACCCACCAATGCTCACCTGCTGTGTGATAATGAGTAAACCCTCAGTAGATGCTAGCAAAGGTCTTTCATCTGCCTGTTTGTGCTCACGCGGTCCAGCAGCGTGCGAGGGGAACTGACCCTCTGGAAAACTCTTGAGCCTATTTCAAGCTCTTTTCCGTAAATCAAAACACTCCCAAGTTTTCTTTGGCATCCTGTTGATAAACTTCTTGCACCCATCTGGTTACATAAACTGGCCAGAGGACCACCTACATGAGAGCGTGGTGTAACCATTAACTTCTGGTCAGTGGGGGTTAGATCTTGATCTTTCAATGGAGTCACTGTTTTACTCAACGATTCCATCTTTGCATGACACCAACACACAGTTCTTTATTGAAATTAGAGAGTGCTTCGCAGAATAATTCACACTCCTTGGACTTTTCACATTTGTCAAGTTAAAAATACAAACTTTCTCGTATTTTTGGGGGGATTTTATGTGATGGACCAACAAGCAGTGCATAAATGCAAAACAAAAACAACTTACCATTCCAGGAAAACCGTTTATCTGCCTGCTGGCTCTCTGTAGCACAGCAGAGAGCAATCAGGATGGGGTGAGGAGCTGGTACACAAGGGTGATTGACAGTTCTAAGATCCTCCTCTTGGCTCTGATTGCTTGTTTCTGACAGGGCAGTCAGAAACAAGCAATCAGAGCCAGACAAACCCACCCACCAGGTCAGGTTTGTCTGGGGCTAAAGGGGCCCCTTTGCTAAATTTGCTAAATTTAGCCCCTTTAGCAAAGGGGCTAAAATTTTTTGTATTTTTTGTCTTATACTGTCCTGATATGATAATGTGAAAAATGTGCTTTATTAATAGAATTTACTTAAAGATAATGTTTATCAGCACAATTTAGACTTTTAATTTGCAAAACTTTTCAGTTGGGTTTCTCTTTTTATTGCTCTGTCACGTAATAAAAAGTTCAATTATCAGTCATTTTGCATGTCACTGATTAGATGTGCTGTCCTTGACTCTGCAGTTGGAATGATGGTGAACGTCTCAGTTTCGTTTATGTGCACCACCGCTGTTTACTCTAGTGATTTAGAGCCTGGAAATCTGCAGCTGTGCAGAGCACTAACTCAGGAATTTGAATGTGTTACTTTTCCAGTTTGCACAAATTGTTCTTGAATCTCACTGCAGCTGAAAGACTGACTAAATGTTGCAAGTCAAATCATGTAAAAGAAAGGTGCTGTTGTCCTCTAAAGCTGAGTTAAATAAGGGAGGGGATGTTAGTCTGCTCTCACAACCCAATGCATTATATCTTTAAGATTCTTTGACAAATCAGAAAAGAATAAGCTTATCTCCAGCATAGTGTCCCGAATGTAAGCTGGGAAAAGTTAATCTCCCGCAGTTATTTCCTTACAGGTCACACCCATGTTTGCTCGTCCTCTGCTTCTCTGTATCATTCTTGAATCAAGTTTGCAAAATGAGCAGCAGCTATGACGTTGACTGCACAGCTTGTATTCCAAAGAAGGCTATGATGTCATCCTCGCACGGACTGTGGGAATTGGTTATTGGAGGACAACAAAACACGGCTGCTGACAGGGGATAGTAAATATATTACAGCACACTTGAGTCCCCCAGAGTTCAGTTGGCAGAGCTGAAATTGGACCGGGCTCAAGCTGGAAGAGCCGTGCATGCACGCACTCACACACAAGGGAGGCCAGCTGCATCGTGGGAGCAGGGACACCACCTCACAGACCTCCGCTTGGCTGCTGCATGACCTGAGTGGGAACTAAGGAGGGAGCAAGTTTATTGTCTTCTTCTTAGCATAGCTGCGTTTGTGTTTTTTATTTGTATTGAGACAGAACTGTCTGGGCAAAACTGTTCTTGGAAAGACCCTACTTAATGGAATCCCTTTTTCCTCTTTGTCAACAATGCTGGCATGCCAGCAACCTATTACTGTTAGTCATTCATTGTTTGTTTTGGGGATTTACGGTAAAGTATATTGCGTGCTAAGGTAACAGCTGATTTGACACATAGACAAACACAATTAGTCATCCATTCACCTATTGTTGCTCTAGTCAGGGTTTGACCTGACTACATCTCTCATTTTAGCTCTTGGTCCAGTGTGTTGAATTTTTCCTGGAGTTATAGAATCCTGATCTATCGCATGAAACTCCAGTAAAATACATTGAAGCTTGTGGTTGTAACGTGAAGTGTGAAAAAGTAAAAAAATAGAATAAATACTTGTTTACAAAGCCCTAAGAGATTGCATGATGCAAAACATTGACTCTGTATTTATGCAGAGGAGGAGAAATGCACTACGAGCAGAGACTGGCCCTGAATCATCCATTTGGACTCTGTACAGGTAGTTGTTTCTGCTCCTCACAGTCTCCATGAAGCCTACAGAGCACAGCAGCCTGCTGGCAGTGGAAGAATTGATGAGGCCAGGAGAAGACTGTGCCTTCCATCTGGGTCTGACAGGGAAGGCTGGAATGTCCTCAGCCTGAACAGCCTGCCTCTCCTTACAGTCATGCAGACAACAGCCCCCACACTAGGTAGCCTGATGAGAGCCGTTATGTGGGCCAGCAAGGCCCAGCTACTCCATCTTACACTGTTGTTTTAAAAGACTCCCACACATTCAGAGGAAAGAAACATGTAGCCTACTGTAAACTCCTGCCCTGTGCATGTGCATTTCCCACAAGAGGAAGCCCAGCCTGGTGCCTGTTTTATGTTCTTTACCCAGTGATTGGTGCTGAAATCTCTTTTACTGCTTGTAAGTAGTTTATCATATTGGAGAAAGATAAACGCTGTTTTCTTTTGTCGTTTATTATGTCCATGATAAAAACGACGTTTCTTCACTGTTTAAACTTTAACACTGCTTCTGATTTTAGTCGGTCACTAAACAAAATGAAGGCATGCTGTCTCAGTCTACTGTAGCACTAAGCTTCAAATCTACAGAGCAGATTAAAAACATGATTACAACAAAAAACACAAAACTGAACAAACGCCATGAAACGCATTAAAACAGAGAATGCTCCTAAATTTTAAAATGAATATAACGCCACACAAACTGAAATACAAAAAGCAAAATTTTAAACTCAGCCCAAAATTTCAGAAAACTGCAAATACAAACATCATCAAAATTATTATTTGTATTAAAAAAAACAAACAACTTTTTATATTCTGCATTCATCTTAAACATTTTTTGTTTGATTTCTTTTTTTTTTCAGGAATACATATAAAAATAAAAGGTAAGAACAAGAAAGTGTATAACTAGAGAACACAAAACCAAAATCCCACAGATAAAAGTTAACAAATAAGCGTCTCAGTGAAATCTGGAGAAGTCAAAGGAAAAGAATAGAATTTTATCTATGCAATGTTATTTAGTTATAATGTGTATTTATATGTTCTTTCTTTGTCTTTGGAAAAAGAAAACAGACTAAGGAAAATTACTTACCTTTCCATCCAGTCTTCCATATTGAATACTTACTTTAAATTTTTAATTAACCTTTGCATTTATATTTCAAAATGTTCTGAAAATGACAGAGAACCCCAAAAATGACCCTGGAAAAATCTAGAATTTGACATGAAAATGTGGGGAAAAGAGGCTGTTGATAACTGAGTTAAGTTTCCTCTGACATTGATCTTAGCAAACTAGCCCTGAGCCCCAATCAGTTGAAACTGTCCAAATGCTTTGGTGCCACATTTGCATGTGAGAACCAGCGTCATTTAGACTTGCTACTGTAGATTAAGCTGGACCAAAGTAATGTAACTGCAACTTCCCCTCTTTCAGCTGTCATCCCTCTGACCGACTCTGAGCACAAGCTGCTGGCACTCCACTTTGCTGTGGATCCTGGTGTGGACTGGGAGTGGGGAAGGGACGACAATGACAACACCAAGCTAGCCAGGTAAGCCTGAAACATCAGAACTGTTTACAGTACTGACTGTGAACAGTTCTGCCGGTCCATCCATCGACCTCCTTACATGTTACGTGTTGGGATTTAACTGTGATTACTGGCTCTGGCTTTGGGTCACTTCATAAAGAAAAAGATCAAAAGATTTCAGGCAGGTGTCGCATTTAGCCAGAAATGGCCTCTGGAAATCTGCAACACCTTCACTGAGTTTTGAAAGGTTTATTTAAGGGGTTTGATTTTATATTCTTTAATATTATTTTGCCAAAAACCTACACTATGGCACACAGAAAAAAGACTTTGTCCATCTCTGAGTGTATCCTTCATGGATTTCCTTTAGAGGACCGCAGGTATCATTTATACAGCTCAGCTTATGTAATCCTTCTGCATGCTTCCAATAGATATGTTACTGATATGTTTGTCAGATGTAATTGTGTTTTTTTCTTTTAAAAAGTGTATTTATATTGTTCTACAGTCTGATCTTGTCCCTGGAGGCCAAACTCAACCTGCTGCACAACTATATGAATGTAACATGGATCCGAATTCCCTCTGAAACAAGGGTAATTTTTTTTCAACTGTCACATGTGTGTCGTATTTGTCATGGTTAATTTAGCTTTATAGAGACTCCCTTTTTCCAGATGTTTCTGAAATCCCTTGGTTCCCATCAGTCGGTTCTGTTTAGTGTCAGAATGTCATAATCTCTCACATTTGTGGTTATGAGTCACGAAAAACCAGAAAATTGTCTGTTTCCCAACAGTTTTTAGAAAATTTCTGCTTTAGATCTTACCAGATCTTGCTTAGATTACCTTGTGAAGAAATCAATACCGCTTGGATTATTTTGCATGTGTTATGTTAGGTTTTTGAATGAAAATCCTTCATAAATTCATGCATATCTTTAAGCTGAAAACAGAATACATGGTTTGAATAGTGTGGCATGCATGCAACTTCAGTCTCTTTTACTCTGATCCCCTAAATAAAACCCAGTACCAACATTTTCTTTCAAAAGTCACCTTGTCCACCTTTGTGTAATCTAAATATAAATCCAGGTGATCTGTCAAAGCCTTACTGTGTTGGTAAGACAATAGAAAACAAAAAGCATCATGAACACCAAGGGACAGAGCAGACAGGGCCGAGATAATGTTATGGAGACATTTAAAGCACGGTAAGGTCATAAAATAATACACAAAGCTTAGAACATCTCAAAGAAAGTGTACATCTCAACTTCAAATCTACCAATATATATATCCACCTAAAATGTCAGAAAAGCTGCCCTATGAGGCCAGTGGGAACTCTGAGGGAGCTACAGAGATTCATGACTTGGGTGCACTTGGGTGCAGTAATCTATCAACAGGACAGTTATTGGTTGTACGCATTACAAATCTGGATTTTAGCACAAAGAATGCCACTGTTGAGAGAAAGTCATAAAAAGTCTCACTTAAAAATTTTCCACGCAGGAGACACAGCAAACAGCTCTAGTGGGGTGAAACCAAAACTTAACTTTATGGGTACAAAAACACTACGTATAACAGAAAACAAACACTTCACATCTACATGAACACGCCGTTCCACCATTGGTGAACAATGATGGTGGCAGCGTTACATTGAGGGCATGCTTTTCGTCAGAAGGGATACAAAGCTGGAAAAGCATTAATGAGAAGAAGATTGCTTGGAGCTACCTGGAAGACTAAATACATAGGCACTACAAACTTTTTTCTTATTTTCTGTGAAAACGTTTTGTTTTCATCTTGTTTTTTCATTTTACAATAGTACAGTACTTTTGTGAGCCTATCATTTACAATTCCAAATAAATACATAATGATAAATAAATCAGTAAAAGTTTAAGACAAAGGTCTGATCTAATTTAAAATGTATTTATTTTAGTGTGTTTGGGCTTTTTTGCAGGCTCCCCTGGCTCAGCCAGAGTCTCCTACAGCCTCTGCAGGTGAGGATGTCCAGTCTCTTGCTGAGTCCATGGACTCTGACCACGAGTCTGTCGGCAGCAACTCAAACATTAACACCGGGAAGCCCAGCAAAGAAAAGGACAAAGACAAGCAGCGCAAGGACAAGAGTCGAACTGACTCTGTAGCTAACAGATTAGGAAGCTTTAGCAAAACGCTCGGTATCAAGCTGAAGAAGAACATGGGAGGTTTTGGAGGACTTGTGCATGGCAAAATGAACAAGTCAAACTCTGGCTCAGGTCGTAATGGGGAAAATGGAGGGGAAAAGGCAAAGAAGAAGGAGTCAAAGGCAACCAAAGGGAGCAAGGAAGATTCAGGCCATTCAACCAGCTCCACTTCCTCCGAGAAAGCCACAAGTCCCTCCCCTACAGATGGAGACAGACCATCGAGTTCTTCCCCGACTGAGAGACAGGACAGCATGGGGCGAGGCTCAGGGGACAAGTCCTTGGAAAACTGGAAATACAGCACAGATGTCAAGCTTAGCCTCAACATCCTGCGGGCTGCCATGCAGGGGGAGCGCAAGTTCATATTTGCAGGACTGCTGCTGACCAGCCATAGACACCAGTTCCATGAGGAGATGATCAGCTACTATCTGACAAATGCCCAGGAGCGCTTCAGCCAGGAGCAGGAGCAAAAGAGGAAGGAGGCAGAGAAGAAGCCTCCTGCCACTACTGAGGTGTCCTCAAAGAAGCCGGAGCACGAGAGCGTCTTCCAGAGGGAGAGGTCTGACAGCTCTCCTCCGGAGAGCTGCTCTCCTGTCCTGCCCCACCACACCTACAGCAACCCGCAACCGTTGCTCAGTCTCAAGATGCAGGGCAGAAACAGTCCCATTCCTGCAGCCAATCTCTCTACTGTCCAAGTCCCTCCTCTCACCCCTCCGCCAAGCTCGCATCACATCTCCCACCCAACCCCTGTCTCAGCCCCTGCGCCTTACTCTTCTCCCAGCATCGGTGCTAAGAGACCCGGACCCATCCCTGTGTCTGCCCACTATAGCCATACTCCGCCCATCCAGAGGCACAGCGTCATTCACTTACAAGATGTCAACATGCAATCCTCCATCTTCCAAGATGACCCCTACAAGCCAGTGGTGGGCACCCTCAAGACATGTGCCACCTACCCCCAGCAGAACCGCACGCTCTCCTCCCAGAGCTACAGCCCTGCGCGCCTGTCAGGGGTCCGCACAGTCAACACCATGGACACGCTGTCCTACAACATGCCTGGCGAACACAAGTCCCACACGTACACCAACGGATTCAATGCGGGAGACATTCAGGACTGCCTCGAGTTCGCCGACGAGGACAGCATGCCTCACACCTGGCTCGGTCCAGACAAGACCAAAGGGCGGAGCTCCGGGGGCCCTTTGTACTGCTTTCAGCAGCGCCGCTGCAAAAGGGAGAACTGCTCCTTCTACGGGAGGCCGGAGACGGACAACTACTGCTCCTACTGCTACAGAGAGGAGCTGAAGCGCAGGGAGAGGGAGGGCAAGGTCCAGAGGCCTGTATAGCCATCACCGCTACTTTCAGCATCAACGCGGCCGCAGGACACCTGAGGGAACAACACCATCCGCTCTCCGCATTTGAAAAAAAACATAATATCGAGCATTTCCTGGGTTTATTGAGTAATGCTCGTGCGTTCCTGTCCCCAATCCCTTGTTACCTCACGATGAGGGAAGCAGAACTTGAAACAGTGAGCAGCTTTGGCCAGATTTTAGTTTCTTTTTTTAGTTCTTTTTACTTCTGTCCCATCAAATTTAGTCTTTTACTTGTTTTAGAGTAAAAGTTTACCTCTGTGATGTAAATGTATGTGCAAGAAAGCTCTTTATTTTTCAAAGTGCAAAAAGATTTGCATCTCATCAGGAAGGGACATTTTAGCTCTTTTAATCATTTCAATGCAATACCTCTGCCTGGTTCTCCATGGGATATTTGTAGTTGTTTTGCAATCAAAAGAAGTTTAATGGGGGGTTAATATTAGACTTTAAAGCAATAAATTGGTGATTTTTTGCTACACTCTGTCCCAGTTTTGTCTATGCACCAATAATATGGATACTGTAGGTTAACTGTGTCTTGTGACTCGTAAAGGAACGTCACAGTGTGCTTTTTGTAAACGAATTTGAGACACAGAAATTAAAAACGTGTAAGAGTTTTAGACTGTAATGTTGGATTAGAATGAAATGTTGAACTCTCATTTGTTTTGTGTACCTTTTGTTTCAGGTTTTTTGCCATGTTGAAGGGGGTTGCCGTGTCAGAATTGGACTCGAAATATTGTGTGATGTCATGTTTCACATTCTTGCACGTATCCTAAAATCCACAAGCACTGCCACGCTGGCTTCTTAACAAAAAACAACTAATTACAATCAAAATTTTCAACATTTTTCTGTGCCAAACACTTTACAACTGCTTCTCAAATATGCAGTGATTGTAGTGTGTCTCTCTGAGTTGCCTGTCGACCAATCTGCTCCGTAAATGTGTGTAGATGAGACAAACTCTGAGTCGTGACAGCAGGCTGATGTGTTTTATTTTTTTTGTTCTTCTTGTTTTCTTGTCTGAAGTGTTATTACGTGTCTCTAGCCCCCCTTCCCACGCCCACACAGCACGACGTGCAATCATGCTAACAGCACTACGGTATGTGGTGACCTGCAGGAAAACGGAAAACAAAAGGAAAACAAGTCGCCGGGTCAGCGTGAGGTTATTGTTCTTCCTCATCCAGAGGCCGGTTCAAAATAAGCACCTGCTGCTACGAGCACCTCAAGCCTTTGTGATCTTCAGTGCTTTAACCAATCAGTGGAATTTTTAAGAGATTAAAAAAAACAAAAAAACAAAAGAAAACCCGGGGCATCTTAAGTGCTTTCTGCTCAATTGACATGACTACTGTAAAGATGCAGTGTTTGTGTTGCTGTTTGTCCTGGTGATGCTTGGATAATGTGCCATGCTGTCCTTAACAAAGTGTGTCCTGGCCAAGGATGTCCACTGCTCCCTGGGTTTGCTTCTGTCTCTCTCCTGTACACACTGCAGTGTTGCTCCCTTCTGTTTCTCTGTGACCTGTTCATGGACTCCCACCATGTTAGGACTGTAAGATATGATTTTGTATTCCTTTGAGAGTTTTACACTACTTTAAATTATTAATTTGCACATTAGGTACAAATGTAAATATGAAAAAAAATAGTCTATTGTTACAAACCTGCCGTGTCTGTGTATTATTTATTTTTGAAATGGGTTGGAACTGGTTTGATGGGTGTCCTGATATGTTGATGATGCTCTCCTGTTGTTTCTTATCCAAACTCAGCTTTATCAGTACTTGAAGTTAACCACCATCAAACAGGTAGACCGCTATAATCTCACATAGTGTCTTGCAAAAGCACTGATATTTCTAAAATGTTTTCACATTTTGTCCCGTTACCACCACAAATTTTGATGTGTTTAATGAAGATTTTATGTGATAAATTCACACAGGATAGTGCAAATTAAACCATCTGATGTAATGCTTTATATCATGGAATCATAGCTACAAATGTTTTTGACTATGTCTTTGTCAGCTTTGCACCTCTAGACTTTTTGCATGTTCTTCTTTAGAACATGGCTCAATTTCAAGCAGACTGAAATTGATCAGTTAATATCAGTTTTCACTTCTCAGATAGTAGGCCATGAAGGACAACAACCCAAATCTGCTTTGGGTTGTTATCTTTTGAGGTGAGCCTCAACCCATCAGGTTTTGGGATGATGTCCCCATCACCGGGTTTCACCATGCATTAAACCAACATCTTCAGCAAAGCCAGCACTGAAATCAAACTGAACAAAGTGTTGGGGGTGGGGGGAGCGAAATCCTTGCACAACTCCTGCAAAAATTACTTTTCATTTGCTGGACAGTTGAAGTTTTAAACTACAAAATGCTTTTCTCGCTTCTTGCAGCATCTAGCTGCGCTACAGCTGTAATGCTAGTTTGTGTAAAGACATGAACATGTCAGTCATTTTTTGTCTTGCTATTTTAATTGCTGTTTATTTTTAAACAGTGCTACCACTAACTATGGCTTTGCTAGCATCTCTGCTTTCAATCTGTTGAGTTTCTGTATCTCTTTGCCACAGCAAGGAGGGGGTGCAGCTACCCATCAACCTTTGTTTTACGTGTTTACTGATAGCTATATTTTTTAAAAACTGTTAAAATGATTCAAGTTTTAAAACTTTAGAAACGCATAAAACAAAGGACACTTGTATCTTAAAATTGTGGCTAGATATATTTAACTTTATTCACAATAAGACTTTGTAGCTCCACTTTGGAAAGAACATCCTCAATCATTTCTTAGCACAGGAGTTTTGCTTGGAAGAAAAGAAATCTGTTTTTCCTTCTTTTTAAATGACCTGAGCCAGAGTCAGGGGGGATGACTCCTACCAAAATTGCTTTCGGGTTACTGAGATGAGGATCTTCAGTGAGCTGCCAAGTAGGACAGCCTTTCAGGCCGAGAGCTGTAACTGTGCCTTCTTACTCCAGAGACACTTTGTTGCCAGAAGAATCGACATGCTGATAAACTGGTGCTAAAGAAAAGCAAAAGCAGAAAAAGTCTGCAAACACTTTGCTGAGAGGTGTCTTTTAGTTTCTCAGATCATTAAGTAAATGTGAGGTTTTTCTGCATGTGAGCATGTTGGGACAAAATAGCTTTAAACTCCCCATAAACTGACTCACGGGATATTCTGAGAGATTTATTTATCATCACAGCAGTGTGGGGCTGAAGTTAATTACGGCTTCATTTAATCTTTTAATGCAAGAAGGGTTGCAGTTTATGAACAGTTCTGTGAGACATGTTTCGTGCTATAGCTCTTTCATAAAGATGAGTCGTGATGTAAATCAGTACATCATTTGCAATCGATGTTTATCCAGCAGTGTTGAAAACAGAACATAAATTGTTGAAACTAAGAAATGCTTTGAAAACAGCTCTAACCAATCAGAATTTGAACTGATCCTGCAATGTGAACATACGAAATGACCATAAATGGTCAAAATCTTGTGACTGATGGGTGTATTCGCCTAAAATCTGTGAGTAACTTGCAAAACACCAAACACATAATTTGAGTGACACCAAAGAAGAGGGGGTTGGTAATTCTGCAATAACAGTTTCTATGGAAATATTGTAATTAATTTGAGAATTTGCTCATATATGGCTTAAAAAATCACTGAGAGGCTTTTTCTTCAATCCAAAATTTTTCATCCACGAGGATAAAACCTGAAAATTAAATATATCTTCAGTGGTCTCCAAGCCCAAGATGTGCTCTGCTTTAGGGTTCGACATTATTTTGTGGAGGAATTTGGTGTATAAATTCACAATTATATCCAAAAGTGAACATTTTATGTCTGACTGCATTTGCTTTCCTTCCCATTGAAGCGTTAAATGCCGACATGCAGGTGGAAAAAAAAACTAAGTTAACAGAGAGGGCAAAGTACATTAAGGCTTGCAAATGAAGCATAAATTAGATTACAGTGTGGATTCTCATTATGAAAATGTTTTAAGGTTGTTTCAAACCCGCAACGTTTTCCTTATTTCTGCAAGCTGAAGAGCAATTGCAAATGCAGAACCAACTTCTCATGTTTGTTCAGTGTCTTCTTAATTAAAAACTGAAAGTAAGTTTCAAGCCTACTGCTCACCCTATGCCAAATTCTTCAGAATCATCTTCCTCCACAATAAATAATAGCTGCGTTCTTTATGATTGTTGACTAATACACCAATCAGTTGCACAGCATACCGAAGAAGCACACATTTGTTCTTAGTGTGCATTCTCCTGTGCACCACAAACACACCCAGCAACTGTAGAGTCATTTGAGGATTTATAGAGTTGGGTGGTTGAGGTTCAGGGCATTTTTCAAATAACTGAAACTTTTGTCTGACTGATTTGAGGCAGGTGAGGTCTTAATTTCTATATGCATAAAACGGATTTATGAAGTACCTCTAAAATGTTCTGCCACCCTTGGAAAACTGTGAGTTAAAACATCTCACTGTAATATGTAAGAAAAGCACATTAGATGTGAGTTAGACAGTGGAGGGTGGAGAGGATCCATGTCAAGAAATAATTGGCTTCTGTAAAATTACCTTGGCCATTCTTGCTTTGCTAATATTTACAACTTAAGTTGTTTTTCCTGCACTATATATAAATGTGTGCAAATTAAGTACATAAAGTAAAAAGTTCCTCTTTTCTGGCAAATCAAATTATATCTGCATTAAAACAAAGAAGACCCTTTGAACTTCACATCGGCGAGGATATAATATAAACAGTCAGATTAAAAGTATAGAGACACAATAACATACACCGCACAAAGGTCTGTGAAAGGCCTTTGAATTCAGAAGGATGTAATCTGGAAAACAAAATACTATCATTAGAAAATATATTTACAAGGGTAATATCATGAAATGGATCTGGATAAAGTAACATATGTGCATGTATAGTATAGTGCTGGTGTTTAGAATGTGATCAGGCAAATGAACTTTAAGATTATGCAAAGTCACAACACACATATTACAAAATGCAAAAAACTCAGTGCAGCTGCTGGTTTTACAGACAAAGCAAAAAATAGAATTAATTCAGGCATTTTTCATGTAAATAACTAACAAATGTGGGCAGGTTAAACATTTACCACTCATTACCTTTCAAAGTA
This sequence comes from Brachyrhaphis roseni, assembly GCA_903066815.1. Lineage (NCBI taxonomy): Eukaryota > Metazoa > Chordata > Actinopteri > Cyprinodontiformes > Poeciliidae > Brachyrhaphis > Brachyrhaphis roseni. The sequence continues at coordinate 26,205 of CAEFZY010017578.1, read as the reverse complement.
ACCAAACTTGAAAACAATTCCTTTAAATCTTGATGACTTCATGTGCTGTATCTTCAATTTATGTCTGTTGCTCGTCCCACAAAGCTACCTCAGGGCCTCCACATTCTCAGTAGTGTTTCCTCAGCGTGTCTGTTAGGCAGCTTCTATATTAAGCCCTGAATTAGACTGAGCGCATTATTCCCCTCAGATTTTTTGTCTTTTGAATTTGCATGAGGAGCCTTCCTAAAAGAACAACTGCTTGCTTTGCTTGTTTGGCAGCTGCCTAATTTAAGGCAGACATATTGTAAAATGGACTCAATCTATTTCTAACTAGGGCTAAAAGACTGTATAAATACTGTATTTGTTGCATCTTTTTCCTCTCTCCTGTGATTAGGATTCCTTTGAAGCCTTTACCTGAGCACATAGCTCATAAATTTGGATTCTTATGGTAATCAGGCATCTCATTAATACCAATTAAATTCAAGTGTTGAATGAATAAACTCCTCCTTTAATTACATAAATTATATATTTGAGTTTCATCTGCACACTTCTCCTAATTCCCTTTCAGTAAACTGGAGCCTGCTCTACCAGACTGCATTTACAGTTCTGTTTTCAACATGGTTCCTGCATTTGATGCCTCCGCTGCTGTGAGTGGTATGCCAAGCCCCTTCTCACCCACCTCCCATAGCTAAGCCTTATTCTCAGCCAGTGCCAGCCTCCAATATGTGCACTCCTCCCATCCGCACTGTGAGATCTTAGCACCAGCTCGGCCGTACACTACGCTGGAGAGTGGGTGGCATCACATGGCCCGCCATCCTACCTTCTGGGAGTTGGCTTGGAAGATCGTGCAAACACAGAGGCCCCAGTGTGATTAAGACCACCACTCCTGCGTCTTTTGACCAGCTCCTTTCCTCCTCCCCTCCCTCCCTCCTCTTGTGGAGTAATTCCACTGATTCTCAAATCAGAGTTGCCCACACACCTCAGTGGAGCATAGACCCTTTCCAGCCAGCCGAGCCTCCCACGCCTCAGATGATTTGAGGACAACTAGTACCACCCAAACGCTCTCTCATTTGTGTTGTGCTTTTTTGTACTCACTGTCCTCTATTTCAGAGAAGAAGAATATTTTAAGTTTCTGAGCCTAAGTTTCTGCTGGGTGCAAAATCTCATGTGGGAACTGTGTTGACAATCCAAAGAAAAACTGTGACTATAGAGATAAATCAATCAAAGTGAAACTGCCTCCTCCACCCCCACATCCTGTCTGCAGGGTGATACTAGCAGAGATGAGTTCCCACTGCTCGTATAAATGTCTGTACTTTGCCCTGCGTCTACAGCAGTATACCTCAGTTAAAAGAAAAAGCCTGGCTTCTCGTGACATTAAAATCCATCAGATTTAGACAGAATATCTGCAAAGTGGTGCATCTTTTGTGTAGTTCTGTTATGTAAGTATTATTTATCAGCTGAGTGTTTTGTGAAAGGACTCCAATACACTCCACTGTTGTCTAACCAGAGCTTAAAGAAAGATGTAGGACCAAAAATTTTTTGATATGATCAGTTTAATTTTGCTAGACGATAAGTCTCTGCCAACATCAAAACAAAGATAATCTACTTAATCTACCTTTCCACAGAAAAGTCAAAATACTCATTCTATTTTTCACTGATTTCGCATTACAGTTACATGTGTTATAAGGATATTTTTTTGTGTTTTTTTTTTTTGCCCAAAGCAAAGTTTCAAATAACTGCAATGTGGAAGAAACTGGAGAATCTGAAAAGTGTTGCCTGAATTAGTATTTTCTCCCTCTGTGTCAATAGAACCACCACTCCAGTGTTTTGGTGCATGTCTCTGCCAGCTTTGCTGTTCTAATGAGAGATGATTTTCCCTGTTTGCAATCTCATTTAAGCTCCATCCACCTTCCCATCAACTCCAACGTCTTCTTTGTCCCACAGGATGATGCTGCCGCTACCATCTTTCATGGTGTGGATGGAATTTTCAGCAGTGCAGTTTAAGTTTTATGTCATGCATTATATTTTTGTGGAAAACAATTAAAATGTTAAATTTCAAGTTTTATCTGACCAGTCCACCTTCATCCACATTGCATGGCTTGTGGCAAAAAGCTGGGGACACCCTTTGTGGCTTTCTGTAAAAATAAATATATCTTACCACTCTTCCATTAAAAAAAACATATTTGTGAAACACACAGATTTCTCACCTGAAATGTATATCTCTGATGCACCCTCAGATTTGGGCACTGGTTGTTTCTTGATTTATAATCCCGGTAACTCTTAGTAGGTTTCTTTGTGCAGCCGTACCCTTTTTCAAATCATATCTTGAATGATATATCTCTGGGAGATATTCAAAGCTTAAAAACCAAACTCACCTTAAGAAGTTCTCCAGTACACTATACCTGACTTGTCTTCTGTGTGCCTTGGTCATTCTGATGCCATTTGTTCTCTTGTGTTCCCTAATAAAACTATGAAACCTTCACAGAGCAGCTACATTTATATTGAGATAAAAATGCAACACAATTTGTGGTACTGGATTTTATTTAGGGGTAAAAGAGGATTGCTTTGTTTTGCTTTTAAAAGGAAATTTAAGAATTGTTTATTTTACTTGCATTTTATAACCATGTTTTGTGTTGTCCATATCTGTCATATAAAATTGAAGTTTCTGGTTGGAATAAGCCAAAATGTGAAAAGAGTAAGAAATCTGTATGTGCGTTCCTGTAAGCATTTTAAATCAAAATCCCTAAAATGCCGTCAAAAATAGGCTTTTGGGAAACGCCGCCTGTCGTGGCCAGCCGTTGTGCTGTGGTGGTGCCCGGGGTGACAGCTTGTCTGTGTCTGCAGCTCCAACCTGCCTGGAATCAAGAGGAGTGCGGAATGAGGAGGAGAACATCGGGCTCTTCATTGGAAAAATACACTGCCTGCAGGCATTGTATTTCTTTCAATCTAATACCACATATGATTCACTTTCAGCCACACCTGTTATCTTTATTGGTGTCAGAAGCCAAACTCACTTGAAAATGGGAAGGGGCCACATTTGGTGATTTTGTTTTAAATGTATTTCCAGATGAATTGAGGTAATCTGTTGGCTTGTATCAGGTTGACTCTAACGTGTGTTCTGCACAAATGAAAGCTGAAGCACGTCTGTAAATGATCTATTACGCTGCTGTAGCAACTTCCACTGACCCATACACAGATTATCTTTCAGTTTGACCTGAAGTGCAACAAGGAAGGAAGGAGTCCTCAGCAGTTGTTGCTCCACCCTCTTATGATACCCCAGCAGTTACTGTAAATATTTGCATGCATAGGACAGTGGGAAATGCAGGAAGAAAGTGAACTTCCTGTTGCAAGAATAATACAGGCCTGTGTATTAGACCTGTGAGAAGTGTAACTAGGGAGTACTGCTCTACAACTGTTCAATGACTTGTGCTTCTGTTCCCAAGAACATATTTACAGTAGTAAAGAAAGACCAGACTTCATGGAGCAAGACGAGGACTGGCAAAAATAGTCCTTCAAACACTACTAAAGGTGCAAAAATAAAATCTTTACAACACCCAAAAGCTCAGTCTAACAGAGCTTTTCTTGTGTTTGCATATTGAGATTTTTAGAGGATTAAATGTATAAAATGTGTGATGCAGGGAAATCATTTGCATTGTTATGACCCATGCAGAAGAAAACTTTTACTTGTGTGCTGTAACACTGATTAATGTATTATGGAACCTAGAGAGTTTTTCTGTGGTCTCCCACCGGCAAGCTGACACCTCTTGTGTCATTCTTCATTTTGGTTCCACTTTGCAACACTTACAAACACCTTGTATGTACGTGACAAACCACTAATTTCACTTACTTTCACATCTAAATGTCTAACCTGTGAAATTTGGATTTTTAACTTCATTTGCATTAAATGCATTAAAGAATAAGAACTTTCATACACAGCGTTGCACCTTCTCATCAGACTTCTCTCATGTAGCCTCGAAAAGAATTCTTCTGGCTAAATGAGACCTACATTGTTGCAAACTACACTGGATTTCTTGAGGCTTTCTTTCAACAATGACTTTCTTCTTAGTTTCATGTAGTGCAGGATTAATAGTTATCCTGCTGACTTGGTAGTTCAAGTTGCAGTTGTGCCATACTCTCCGTTTTTAGATGATGGATTGAACTGTAGGACGTCAATAGCTTGGAATAATGTTTTATAACATAGCAGATTTAAATTTTATCCCAGACCTATCTGTGCTGTGTTTCTTCGTCTTCATTATGTTATTTGTTCTCTAATGTTCTCGAACAAAATTGAAGATAATTATAGTATATCACAACAGGATAATGACATTCGCAGTATAGTTGTCAGTCATTCAGAAAACTTTAGAAAAGGCTGCATAGGGGTTTTTCAGAGGCTGCTCACAGTGATACTCCAGACAATATATTTCATAAAAATGACTTCTGCATTAGGACTGTACATGGTTTACATGTATGTCTGTTCCAACACACTTTAATGGCTGAATGATTTCCTAAGCATCCCATCAAATTCAGTAGGATCCTGATGACAGATCACGAGCAAAGCATTTATTATCAGATAAGACGAAGCAGAGCAAAACTCTAAACACGTTTATCTGACCACAGTGAGTTGTAAGTCTAAGTATTTTTTCTTCCTTATGACACATGCTTCAGTGTTTATTCTGTTAAAATAAGGTGTAAGAATGAGTATTTAAGATAATTTACTTAATATTGTAGAGAATTTACCAGTTTATGCTTGCCTCAGTTTTGGGATCATTTCTCTCTGATTGAATCCTTATAATTTCAAATGTATTTTAAGATATCACCTTTTAAGTAAGAGTTGTCCTTATACCTGGATATGAGCAGTGTTTTTTAGTGACTTCCTGATGTTGCTTACAAAATGCAAAACTGGTTGTTGTTTACATTACCTCTGGAAACAGGTGACCTGCTTCCCTTTTTAGCTGCATTTTAGCTGCGCTAGGTTACGTTAGGTACCTTGTGTAAAGTATATTACACAGAGAAAGATAAACAAGTCCTAATTTCTTTTATGGTCTACGTCAGATGGATTAAAAAATTATCAGTTTTTACTGACAACTTTAATTTAAAATTTATTGTAGCTTGTATTGATACCAGACTCACTGTAACATCATACAGATTTCATGTCTGTATGATGAGAATTGAGAAAAACTAACTATTCTTAGTTTTAGCTGTCACTAAAGAAGGGTGCATTATAGCATGTACAAACAATTTTGTGAGATGCAAATCATCTGTTGCAAAGTTTTAAAGGCAGACATGTTGGATTTTGAAGTAACGAGTTTCCTGCTCAGTATTGTGACTTTTAGAGACCTTTTTTTCCCCAACCATTAAAGTTGGAAATTTCAATATTTGGGTAAAAACAGGTTCCTTGTTACATTAACTGGGCAGTACAAAATAATAAGGATGTTTTTTCACCTTAACTGTGTTTGTGTTTGCATATTGTAGATATACTTCTTTGTTATAAAGATTTGTCTGAATAGCAGTTCACAAAAAAAGCTACAAGGTATGATGAGGTTCAATTAAACTTTAAATGATGCTTAGTTACTCACTAACCTTTTGGAAATATGACAAAGCTAATAATTGTGGCTTTTTTTATGAATTTATTTCCAAATGTAAACTCACTATTTCATGCATACAAGTTATGACAACATACATTATTCAACAATCTGTTATTTCTCATATTTGCATAGGACATGGTCACAATATATTGTCTAACATGTAAAAAATAATGCCATAAAAAGATACAATAGAGCAGCTAAGACCAGCACATTACATGTGTGTTGAATTCATTGAACTGTACAGCTGTAATACTTGAATGTAGTGATTTTGGTTTGCTGAGGAAAAAAAAAACCACAATAAAAATAGAATAACAGAGTCACCTGAAGGATTTAAGTGAGGTCATTGAGAGGAATGTACTGGCCATAGCTGAGCTGAGAGTTATTTACAGAACAGATTATAATGGTGCTATAAGAGGGGGAAGCAGCACCATGGAGTCACTACAACAGGCAACTGATGGTGAGGGTGCAGAGGAAAAAACACACAGAGGTATCAAGAGAGCAACATTACACTGAGGAGGTACACTGACGACAAACAGGTACAGGAAACAGAACCGAAAAGGCTGGTGAGAGGCTCTCTGTTTGTCAAAGAGGTCATTGACACCACTGTATGCTGCATAACCTGAAACGAGCTAATCCTTAAAGGACAAACATTATTCAACAGACTTTCTCTGCAGTGAGCAACAGATGCTGCACAGCGTCTCTTCAAGCAGACAAGTTCAAACTAAAAGTACCAACAGTTTGGATCTGCTTGTTTTTTTTTTTTTTTTTTTTGTTTTTTTGTTTGTTTTTCCTTTTGCCTTGTTCATTTTAGACTCAATTTGAGTATGTTGGCTTGGGTGACTGAATGACATTAGTTCATTCAAATTACTTTGTAAAGAAAAAAAAATAAAGGTTGCCTACTTGAGATGTAGAAAAAGGTCCATGTCAAGCACGACATCCATCTATCAACTAGTACAACACATTGAATTTGAACTCCATCGGTACAAACAGAGCTGGATTCAAAACTACTCCAACATTCATTCTTTTCCCTTCAGAGCCTTTGGTAACAAAGATCAACAACCCTTCTATAACTCTATATGGCTGCCTCTTAAAAAAATACAAATTAAAGAAAAACCCCGACTGTGAAAAGCAAAAGCTTTAGGTCTTTGTCACGTGGGAAGACATGCTCTGTAACTTTTACATTTTGTAGGTATTCATCCAAATTGGGTTAAACATAATCCAATGCATGTGGGGCATCAGAAAACGTACCTTGTATACTGTCAGGACACACTTGTATTCAGAAACCCACAAAAAAATATATATGTATATCAGGTCAAGGGAAGCAGCAATTTCAGAGCAAATGCAATCTTAAATCCTTTGGAATGGACAAGCGACTATCATCAAAGTTGTTCAGATGTTAAAAACAGCTGCAGTAAGCAATATACACTGCTTCAGCATTGAACAGAAACAACAACAAAAAGGAACAAAATTAATGACAATAACAACAGTTACACAAAGCAAAATGCTCACATAAAGCATAAAGAACAGAAATATTTAACTTAGAGCAGAACTGCTTGACCAAATTCTGTACATAACATTTGACAGGTCAAACTCTATATAAAACTATACAAGATTATTCTTTTTTATAACGTCTGATAAAAGCTAGATTATTTACGCTCCACATTTGTATCCTCTTTAAGAAGTTACAGCTATAGTTTTGGCACACGATTGCGTGGATCATGCTTGTACTTCTGCTGACGATGTTTGATCAGTAACACACTGATGTCTTTAATTAAATATATATTGTGAACTTTAAATTGTTAGCTTGCTGCTTGAATTTGTACATGTATTATCAGTATTTTAGAATCCTTGCATGTAGAATTATGTGATCTTCAGCAGAAATATGGATCTGAAGTCAAAAGAATGTACATTCTTAGGACAATTTTGATACTCAAACAGCTTCTTAGTATAAAGCAATAAAAATATACAAATATTTTCCGGGAAAGATGTTTTTTTCCCTTGTACTTTGAGTTACATGCAGAATCTGGCAATATGGAACGGTTATGTAAAATGCAGCCCAGTGTTTTTGTTTCAGTTTTTTACAGAAAAAAAAACAAACTCTCTTTGTCTACTTCTTCATTCAAGTAGGAATAAATGAACCCAACACATTTTTTGCTACTCATTAAGCAAACATAAGCTACATGATGGATGCTCTGAAAAGATATGAAGGTAAATGAAAATTCAATTATCTCAAGAGGTATAATTCTGCAAAAAATAAAAACATAACCTCACACAACAACAATAATAAAAATAATAATAATAACAATAATAATAATAATAATAATAATAATAATACAAATAATGACTACATTGCTAACTCACAATTCTGTGGTCTCTAATAATATGGAAAACATTTCAAATAATCTAAACCAATAAAAAGAAATCAATCACTAAATCTGAAACTGACTTAGACAGAGGTAAAAACAAAAAGAAATCCCCATCCACCCCAAAGTTTCTTTAGTTTTTTTTTTTTTTTCATTTCATGAATTAAAGGAACTTTTTGGAATTGCAGATAACAGGATTTACCCGCATCCCTGACATCAACAGAGTACTCAGGGGGAAAAAAAACCCTGTTAATAGCACACAAAATTTTAATTTACACATAAACAAGCTCAAACCTCGAGCTGCGATGAACTCTAAAACAGTTACTGAAATGAACTGACAAAAAAATCAGAAGATAAGAAAAAAGGACCCAAACAACTCAGGCGATTATATGCCTTTTTCTCTCAAAGGCTCGGACAGCAAAAGCAAAGAACAGTAAAATCGGACATGTACAAAATTGTGTTCAATGGCCTTGTGTGTTGGAATTATTCAAGTACATTAGTTACAGTGAGAGTAAAGGTTTTTGAGACGCTCTGTCTGTGGATGCCTACATGTCACTTTTGCAGTCTGGCTGAAGGTATAGGCTTTTATGTTCAAATGGTTGTATAAGTTAAAACAGCTTCAGAGTGGATCGATAGCAGGACTGTGCAATGTTGTCAAGACATGTAATAGGTGAGAAGGGCTGCACTGAGGTGGTCCTGTATTACCAGCATGGTCACACACTGACCAGCAGTGAACACTGGGCACTGAGGACCACCGATGGGCAGCCACAGGCAGCCTAATGTGTGCGGCGACTGGTTTTAAAACAAAAATCCACAAACTGTCCCATATCTGCTTGGCAGATGTTGACCCTGAGGAAAATGTGCAGATTATAGATTAAAAACTGATTAATGCGTAATTTTTTTCTCCTTTTTTTCTTTTTCTTTTGCAAGAGAGCGCTCTAAACCAGGTTGAAAAAATATAACCAAAACAGGAATATACAGAAGGTAAGCTGATCAACAGCAGTTGTTGCTTCAAGAAAAAATGGTGAACTCTCACCTCTGTCTTCGAGAGCTGCAGATCAGTGGCATTCAAAGTGTCATCTTGCAGCCTGCAAACTATTTTAACATCATACAAAGGATTGTGTTTTGAGATAAATTCATTGCTTTTCAAGCTAAATAAGGGAGAATGAGAGGGGGATTCATTTTGACTTTAAAGAGAAGATGGCTGCAGCTGAGGAAAAAGGACAAGGCCTGACATTCATGACCATACACCTGCCAGACCGACTCAAAGGAAAAAAAGGAAATACTCCTCGCTTTCAGAGGAAAGTTAACATGCATGTAGCGTCGAACGCAAGATACCGCTCGAGTTAGCTCTGATAGCAGTAAGTCTGAAGGAGTCTGAACTGCATGGATGTGGATCCAACTGCAGCAATGAAGCACTTAAAAAGTGCGGGCATAACATATAGACCGGCAGCAGTTTTGATAGTGGTGCTTGTTTCCACTTTCACCTGATTTACTGAGGCATGTCTGTCAGCTTTCTCATAGTGACATTTGAGCTTCAATTGCTGGGTTGACATTAGTCTGGTGAACGCTGCAATTTGCTGATATGTTGATGTTGGTTTTGATGTTTTTGCAACTCTTCGAAAGTCCCCAAATCCCCCAACTTGTAAAGAGACAGGAAGTTTGAAAGCAGCTGTTTGGAAGCTCAGGTTTATCAATGCAAGCCCAGAGTGACGGTTTCCTCTGCATTGTGAAATCTGATTCTCCGGCTTGCATGAGAAGGAATTCTGTTTGTGCTTTGGATGGAGTCAGGCACTTCCCACCCACACTGCTAGTGCTGTCTACAAACAGCTCTTGTTCGTACACATTTCCTCTTATCCTGCAATTCAGATCAAGCTACCAATTACAGCTATTTTTCTGCTGGCTGTTTCTACAGTTGGAGGGAGGAGGAAATGGGGGGAGTCTGCTTCTGTGTGTCTCCTCCTTTGTGCTGTTTGGCTTGTGATAAAACCTATCCTCTTTTATCAGGACCTGCCCTCTCTTGCCTGTTTGTTGCTGATATCTGCTTTGTTCCCTCAGCTCAGATCAGACAATTGCGCTACCCAACGTCTGACCTCCTAATTAGGCAAAACTAATGTAATTCAGCTGGCTCGCTGAAAGAACAGGTAGAGCCAGATGAGAAAGGCCTCGCTGGGAGAACGACATGCTAGCACTACCTCCAGCAGGGTGGGAATGTCTTCTTTTGGGTGCAGCTGTTTCCTCCAGGGAACTTGAGCCAGGAGGAAGTGACTGAGTGTGACTCTACCTCCGATGTTCCCGACAGCACTGACTAAGAAGCGCTTCTTTGGTACATTCTCCTATGTGCTTGATGAGGTGGAAATATCTCGCTGCTACTGAAGTTGTTTTGTCTCCATTTTAAGTGAAATGTGTGCTGATCAGAGAGTAATCAGGTTTTCTGCAAGGTTTTCAAAAGTCCTACTTTCAGCTATCTCAAGTTTAGGCCTAATGTGTCTTAAATCTTTCCTGATTTTTTCAGATTCAATCCTAAAATACATTTATAGGTTTTGCTTAGAACTCTCTCAGATGCCATTTAGTCATATAACCCTTGTATTCATTAAGAGGACTGCCGACTAAGATTATGTTTCATTCATTGTAGACTTAATTCTTGGAAGCTGATTTATTTTTTACTTTTGCACACTAAATGTTAAGTAGGGTATTAATTATGTTGATTTTCTGTACAGAAGTCTTTTAGATTCAACTATTTATTTAATTGAGGTTAAAAAATCTCCCTTAAGAAGATGTTTTGACATATTACACAATAGATCATGAGACTGACTTATTTGTTGACTTTAAAAGAGTTTAATGTACCTCATTAACTCCAAAAATGCATTGAAGGGTTGAGTAGCTTTAATGTAAAGGAACTCAACACACATCCAAGAGCTGGGAAACACCAACTAAAGTTGCCATTGCTGTGTTTACGTTGCTTAAGCTAATAATTAAGCTAATTACAAGCTTTTAAGTAAATGTGTTTTTAAGTTATTCCTCATAAATCATGCAGGTCTTTAATGTAAACCAAAATAGTCTTCAAAAGCATTTCATTGAACTTACTGAAACTTGCAGGAACCCTGTTACTTTTAGGGATCAACAGCTGCTTTTAAACTTCGTTCTCTGTGTGTAAAGGTTCAGTTGGGTTTTTTTAAAACCTATGTACATTTATAAAAAAATATGAACCCAATATAATCCTAATCCGTCTGAAAATGTAGATTCACACAGTTTGCACTGCTAGAACTTTTAAATGCAGTACACATCTTATACCCAGTGTAATGTCAAAAAGTATTAGCACTGATGTATTTGTTTTCCACGGCAGGTTCAATGATTGTTTTCTCAGAAAAGAAGAGTTACATTTGACCTCCACTTTAGATGTAGGGCAGAACACAAACTGAAGCTTAGCAAAATGACCGCATGACTTTATGTCTGGTTTCTTCAAATGTGAAAGCCAACAAACAAAGCATAGAGTGCAAATTGTGTTGAGTGTAAGGCTGAAGTATAGTATGTACTGTATGTTTCTCTTCACCATGTTCATTCTTTCAAGCTAACAAGGCCATCCCTGAGCAGGGCGCAAAATTCAACTCCCTGTTGAATTTTCGAATAAAGTGATGAGTATATTGTGCAGTCAATGTGAGTACTCTTGAGTACTGTGGTATTACAGAAAAAGCAACTGTCTTCAATCCTGAGGTGTGTGTGTGAACCCCTTCTCCTAACCCATTCAATAAAAAAATCTGTTAAAATCAAAACATTTTGAGAAGACATATGATGGTGTCTGTTTTGTTTTCCTTCTTCTAAACTGTGAATATACAATAAACAACTAGCCATAGTCAGAAGCTTAAAAAATACAGACATGTGGTACAGAATGGAGATATCGCCATCTGGGAAAGGCATTATCTTCTTTTAGGATCACACAAGTAATTGCACTACAATAAGCACTTATGTACAGTATGGTACACCACAGCAAGCGCAGGAATAGCAAAGGAGGGGGTAGCGGGTTGCTGACAACTGTGCAACAGAAGTGTTATGATGAAATTGCAGGCCTCACGTCTGTGGGCCTGAAAAGTGCGACCAGGTTTCAGTTTAAGGCGAGCTGGCTGGACTGAGGGTGGGGCTGATGGTGGGACTGGATGCATCCGAGCGGCTGTAGTCGCTGAGAGAACTGGGGCGCGTGGCGTTGCCACCGTGGGGCTTCTTCAACATGCCAGGCTGGAAATCTGAGTGGCGCCTGGCATGCTTCATCAGGTGGTCGCTGCGCATGAAGCGCTTGTCGCAAAGTGGACAGCCAAACTTCTTCTCTCCCGTGTGGGTGCGGTAGTGGCGGGCCAGCTCATCAGAACGGGCAAACTTCTTACTGCAGTCGGGCCAGGTGCATGGAAAGGGCCGTTCACCTGCAGAACACAAACAGGGGAAATGTGGAGTAACAATTAGATCCTTCTAGTGTGTGGGTAAATTGCCACATTATGACTGAAATTTCTTTTGTCAAGAGAGACGAGGAGAAGAATGCAGCAGAATGCTGCATGCCAAATGAGATGTGTCTGATGAACAAGTTGTTTATCAGTAATCTCTGCAGGTTTTTATGTATTCTATCAGGATTAGTGAAAATGTCTGATATAGTGTCCTTAGAGACAGAGGTTGACCCCTCATGGCCACAGGGGAGAGATAAGACATGATAATGTCCATTTAATGGGGTGATAACCTCCAAAGTGGGATGGATTCCATTGATTCCAATGTTACGAGAAGATTAAGTACATTATGTAAGGTTTGTGTGAGGCCACACTGTTTTTAAACTCAAAAAGCCTGTGTAACTTCTAATAACATTAAAGTAAAATAGAAACATCCTCTGTGGCTTTTGCTTCCAAACTGAGAAATTTCAAGTTCCCATGCTAAGTGTACACACACATACACGTACACGCACATGCACACAAAGCCACGTCTGGGTCATTTCTTTTGCCAAAATACTGGTTTCGTGCTGCTGCAACCTAAGTTTGGTAGTGTCAATCGATCGCTGAATAAAAAAGTGTGATCCATTTTGTTCGATTACAGGAGAAAGCAGTAGGATTCTTGTGATTCTTTAGAGGCTGCCATTTTGAACTATTCAATGACTCAATCAGACTTCCAGATCTCTTTCACAGGAGGAAACAAGAAATGGTAAAATTGTGGAAATATTTGGTTGGTTTAAAATATGACCGTTCTAAAATGTTGGTATACATTCATGCTGGTCACTGATTAATTCTGCGTAGCCAATAACAGATTGTTTGTTTTTTAAAAAGTCATATGTTTTACTGTGGGACTAATGTAAACCTAAAAATCAGTTAAGTTAACCCAAACATGACTTCATTTGTAGTACAACTTATGGGTTATTTTGTTCATGCTGTTTTTAGTGTGAAAATTAAATCATCCCCTTTAGTATTTAATATAAAGTATTGACTATAGCCATCTTGTTTGTGTGCTAAATGTTTAAATATGTAAATATGCTCCCTATTATAAAATTAGAAGTGAGTGTATTTAATACTGTGGTGAGATACAAATGACTAGTTTTGAGGTTTAAAGGACACAATCAAAACATGATTTAACTTCTAAAAAGGTAAAATATTTTTTGGAGAATAGCGTACAGGAATGTAAACTGTATGTGATTAGCAGTAAATGGGCCACAACAAGCCTCTGCTTTCATTTGATGTTTGATTACATTGGTATACCAGGCTTGCTTGGCAGCATTAATAGTTTGAGTGTATTTGAGTGAGCCATATGGAACCTGATAATAACACTGGTTATCTTAATCTGATAAACACCTCATCACCAGGAGTGATGACTCATTCGCTGTGAATAAATAAACAATGTTATTCCTACAGTCTAATAACTCTGTAAGAAGGATATTAAAAGTCAAAGAGTTATCTGAAAACATGACAAAACTAATAAGCTGTAACTGCTTTAGCAGTGATGAATTACCAACAAACTGGCGTGACACTGAACTAGCAGACACAGTTTAATTATACAGCTCCAGATGCTAATCACACTCACAATGACTACCCAACCCATTTTCAAACATGCAGCTATTTGTGCTTTGGAACATGGAAACTCACACATTCTCCGTTACATCATGCAATTAAAGTGGGGATTTAAGCAAATCTACTAAAACCCCCTGTATGCTACCTCATACATTATGTTTTTATGTCATTCTACGCTGTAAACTGTGCGCATGAAACCAACCCACAAAGTTTGCCTGATAGATCATGCTGTTGAGTACATATTCATTGAGTTTCTGAATAATAAAATAACACATCCAGCGAGCACAGGACTTAATCTTTAAACATTTAGGGTTTCTCCTTTGAATAATAATTATCAATCATTATACAAACCTATGGTAATGGTTTGAGGCATGAATGAGAAAATATAATGAGATGCATAAATGTTTATAGATAGCAGAAAAAGAAAAAAAAAAAAAAATGGCCGCCAAGGGCTTTCTTTGTTCTTTGGTTTCCCCTGTGGGCCACAATGGAAACAAGCACTGTTCACCGTCACACATTCATACGCTAGCATATGCCAGAGAGTCTCAAAAAACATGAACTCGGTTCACTACGAGTCTAGATCCCTCCTAGACCCCCACCCCCCCTTTTTGCATGCTTACAAAACATGCAGACAGACAGAGCAAGTCTAGACAGTATGGCTTGTGTTCCTGCCTCTGACGCCTTACCTCAGCTCCAGACAATCACAGCCGGCCCTGCCTACTGCAGTTCCTGCAGGTTCATGCATCACTTCATGTATTTAAACTCACTAACCGATTCATTTAAATTTGCATATGGACATAATGTGTGCTTTTTTATGAGAACTAGTAAAAACACATTGATTTTCCAGGTTGAAACTACAGTAGGAATACATACTGTAGTGCCTGGTTAAAAAGGAGTGTAAGTTACTAGACACTCATCTGACTGAGGTGTGTCATGTTGGACTGATTTAATATCATATCAGCAGCAGAAGGGAGCTTGGGCTGCCCTTCTGCCACTGCAAAATGAGTTACTGCCCTAAAAGTAGAGCCAAGTTCTGCAAGCTGCTAAGGGGTCAATAACCAGAGTAACAGATCCAACCAACATTAATATTTGAACAGATGAATAGCTGAGCTTCCCCGTCTGGTTGGCCTGATACAGTAACGTATCGTGGAAGCATCAGATTTCTAACTTCAGTAAATTAGAAGAATCCCTAAAGCATTCTGAATAAACTTTAAAAAGCTTTTGACTTTAAAGACTACAGTTTTTAAACAAGAAAAACAGGCATAGTCCCTAACAACTCTTTGCTATGCGGTGGGTTTCATATACTAATATGCTGCAGACTCCAAGGTTTTGTGATGTGAAATCATTATTAAAAATAAATAAATAAATCTGGTGAGGGGGCAAGTGTTGAAAAATTTTTTAAAAAGTGCAATAACCTAGTTGCATAAGTGATCACGCAGACACCTGAAGGCATCGATCAAGAGGAATTTTATTTTTCTACATCACTGGGTCCATGCATACTATCACATAAGATTGAATTAGTAAAATGAAGATTGGAGTTTTGGATTTGCTTAGGCAAAGTCCAGATCTAAATTCAACTCAGCTGTGGATTAGAGCTGTTTTAACAATCTGATAGTTTTGGAGAGTTACTACAGGGCAGAGTGAGAAAATATTGATAAATTAGTGGGATGCTAATCCACTCCTAGCATCAAAGACCGTTAAAATTTAATTAAAAGATGTTCCTCCAAAAAAGAATTCTGAGTGGCCACTGTTTTGCAACCTTTTTTTGGGGGGGTTCATAAAAAAAAAAAAGGAAGAAATTTTGAAAAGATTTATCATGGACTCACTTGTTACACTACAAACCCCCCCTCCCCCCTACCCATGCATGTTTAGATGCTTTGAATGAAAATGATAACACTGCGTGCGCCGTTGGGATGTCACTGTCCATGCTATTTTTGTAGACTGCAGCGATTACTCAGCATCTCTGCTGAAAAAAGAATGTGACCAGAGCTTGCCTTTCTTCCCATCCAGTTAGAGTCCTCCCACAGCGGGGCAGCGTGGCGACTGTGATGTCAGACCCCACCGATTGGTTATCCCATCCCTGGCAGCTTGCCACATGCATGGTTTGCCTTTCGCAGAACGTGTCAGTTGCAGAGGGCGAGGGCAAAAGGAGGGGCTAGTGGAGGGAGACAGGAGGGAAGCTTCTCTCAAACGAACACAGTGACCCAGTTACCCATAAAGTGAGTTACATCATGCTTGCAAAAACCACCTCTGCTAAGCACTAGTGTCCCCCACTCACCCCCCCACTCAAAGGTGGTGTGATTATGTCACAGGTGTTGCAGTTGTATAACTGTTCTCACTGAGTCCAGTGGGTCAGTAAATAAGCAGCTCATCCCGCCGTCCTCAACTCATTCATATCTCAGTGGTTTCTGCAGAAAACGCTCGAGAGAAATGGAATCTCTCCATGAGGTGTAAGGGACTCTATCTGGAAAGGCGAGATCAAATCTCTCTTTGACGCAGGCACCGGTGCAGTAACTGAACTTGATCACCTGCTCCAACAACGGCTACCAGCATTTCAGCTAAATGTAGATAAAATTCCTGTTGCATTCTCAGGCATAGGCACACAGCGTACACCTGAAAAACTTTATGTGACTCCCTGCCAGAAGTGAGCAAGAGTAAATCCCTTGGTTGGGAGGAAAGGGAAAATTATAGTTTCTGAACACAATTCAAAGATCACCTTGAAGTTAACTTTCTGTTTCCTGCTCAGTTACAACCTGGATACATATTTTTTGGATACTTTGGCATAGTGGAGTTTTGGTTAAAGGATTTTAGCAGCTCTTCCCCGCAGCTGAAAACGGTCCTGAGATCTTTATTTAGCATAAACCCGGATTAGCTGGTCCCTGACACAAACAACTACTCTGAGCAAGACCAAAGCAGACATTTGTCTTAAAACTCAAAGATGCCAGAAGAGTTAAGGTGATTGCATTTTACACACTTTTAAACTGTTATTGTGTTTGCTTCAAGCGTTTTAACAAAGTAAATTGTTAAAATTTAACTGGTGGGTTTTTTTATTATTATTTTTATTAAAATAGTCATTGTCTTCTCTTTAATAACCTCTCAATATGAACTGCACATAAACCTAGATTCCTACTAAATGACAATACCAGAGGTGGGTCTTCATGAGTCACTCTTAAGTTGCAAAACAAAGACTTAATGCTTGACCTAGACTTGTTCCATAGGTCTGGGATTTAAGTCCCATGAACAATAGTTCTCTCAAGTTATCAGGAATCAAAGTAAGCCAGTAGTTGTTAACAATTTGAGGTAATGACTAATATTGTCCCTTTTGCAAAAGAAAATGACTGGTTCTAATTGTAATTGTTAGCATCATGATAAGGACCACATGAATGCCTCAAAAACAGAAATGTGCATTAAATAACTTCAGGCCAGGTTATTGTACATCATAATGCAACGTGAATGGATTTGGGGAGAAGGGCGTGACTAATTTGCCATACAAAGAAACCTGGAATGGAGTAGTGGAACGGAGTGGCAATGTAATCACAATGCACTGTAAGCTATGTAATGTGTTTTGAGGCAGTTGACCAAAATCCCGGACGATTTTTAAATTCCCCCCGGACATTTTTTTAGGTCTGAAAAGTAGAACATGTCCGGGAAAAAGAGGACGTCTGGTCACCCTAAATTAACACCTTCTCTGCAGTAAGTAGTCTAAATGGCACATCTGCAATGTCAAAATGGAAATTTCAGTCATTAAGGATTTAACTTGAGTTTGAACAAAAATAACTTGAAGGACGCCATGGCAGTAATCTACTTTAGGTAGCATATTCACTGCTTCTAACCTTTTGCCGAAGCTCAGATGAAACACCCTGAAGCATTTCTTTAAACATGCAAAGAATTTCAGAAGCAAATGTTTCAAGAAGGGAACAAATTATTCTAGACAGAATGCAGGCAGTACCTTATAGGAGTTGGATTTACTCCACATTTGTGTCAGTTTAGTGGAACAGCCAGCTTGGCAACATGAAATGAGAGGGACACTCACTCCAGTGGTAGAGCTGAGCACAACCCATTAATTTCGTCTCATGTTTACAACACTATAACCTGCAACCAGCTAGGAGCCAGCAGACAGACCAGTCGCTTGGCTTTGAAGAACACCAAAATGATCACCGAGTCCTTCATTGCCACAAACTGCTGGAGCAGACGGGGTTAACCCACCGCACCCGCCCTCTTTCCCTTTACACGCACCATCACGTGCCAAGACGATATAAACGCTAACATGTGGGGGCAAGACAAAAAAAATATACATTAAAGTTTCTGCAGCTCCTCCTTTCATTGTTCACAAAGCAGCATACACAGGCTCTGGATGTGCAAAAATAACAACACAGGCATGCAAAAGTTTTGTGGTCTGCAGAAAGACACAGCTTGAGTCAAAACACATCTGTGATCAGAGCGACTGTTTATCCGTCTGCTCGGCTATGAGAGAATAACTCGGTGGGAGAGAAGACAAATTAGCAAGAAAAAAAAGTCACTAAGTAGTAACATGTTTTTTTTGGCACCTTAATTAAGAGTAAGTTGCAAATAAACTGCTGGAACACCTAAAGGTGACGTCAGGTGTTTCAGAAACATTTATGTTCCCTGTATTATTATCTTTTGTCTTTATTGATAGGGACCTAGCTAGCTTGCTTCTGTTCATTAGCTGGTAGCTGTCACATTGAGAACAATAGCAGCAGCCTTTCTCCCAGCAGGAGTGGCTCTCTTGTAATGCATTTCAGTCGGACGGGCTGCTCACACTAACCATAACTCTCTCCCACCGGCCACCTTGCAGGCCTATTGACATTCACATACAGCCATGGAGGTGAGTTAAGTGGGACTCTCTGATTCCTGCTCACACTATTTAGGGAAGGGCAGTCTGTACTGACCATCTCATTACATTTTCCAACACTCAATCACTGTGTTAGACCTGTGGACATGGCATTAGACGTGCTGCAGGCAGTGTTATGCTTCAAAGCCAAGTTAACCGACAGCAGACAAATAGCTGTTGTCATTAAAGGGTGTTTACAATTGTCAAGCAGGATGATGCCAGTTCACATGACATTTTTGAGACCGTTGCTCCCATAATATCAACATCCTCCATGGGCACTGAAAAAAGGCCAGATCCTGAGGCCACATGACGCTGTGACTGAAGGAGATGCAGGCTGGAGAAATTTCCAGTTGCCTTGATAAAGACTAATGGCGGACGAGAGAGAAAAGTTTTGAAGTTTTTCTGATAAAACAATGAGCCACTCTCTTCCTTAACTCGTAACAAACAACTGCTTATTTAGTCATACACACTCTATTGTTCACGCAGTCCACACATTGCACATACCAGAAATTTAAATACATTTCATTATTTATGAATAATAAATAAGGATATGTTGAGTTGGACAGACACAAAGTACTGCATAATTGTGATGTAGAAGAAGAAAGACATATGATTAAAATTGTATTTTTCAGTCCATGCATAGTATGCAACTACTTGTACTTGTGGTATAAACGGTATATCTCCTAAAGCTGGGCATACACTACACTATATTTTGAGTAATTGCATTCAGCTCCCACTCAAATTGTATGACTACATCATAGGGTTCAATAATTAATTGCTCACAAATTGTTCTCATATTGTACAACCTGACTGCTCACACTGTAAGTGTGTGTGCAACAAGTCAGTCTCATGAATTCAGAACTGCAATAAAGAAGGAGAAAAAACCCAGAAGCGAAGGAAAACACACCCGAGAATGAGATAATGTCCAACAAAAACAAACATCTTTGGCAATGCTTGGCGTTCCGTGTGGACAAAAGTGCAACAAGTGTTTAAAATCTACTCCTTTTTCACTCCCTCTTCTGTGTTGACGCATGTGCAACGTGAGAGGTTAACACAAAATTTGACTTGAGGCACTGCTTTAATTGTGCCATACTTTTATGAGGGGTCAACAGAATTTCAAACAGGTTTGATTTTTGTGTCACCCTAAGATTGTTGATTAAGAGTGAGTGTTGAGATGTTAATCATTTGTCGTTGTCTTCATGTACTACACGATGGCTCGACACATGATTAAACCGAAACTCGGTCCGACCTCAAAAATTATCACGATTAGAAAATTGGCTCGAAATGGCACAAAAATTGCACAGTGGATGCCCAGCTTTAGCAGAATTTTGAGTATTCGGTCAACTTAAAGATGATGATTTTAGACTGTGGGAGGAAGCCAGAACAGACCAGAGAGAAACCACACATGAATGTCAAGAACAGGCAAATTCCATGCATTAAGGCCCCTGGCTGGGAAACTCAGCCTTTTGCGCCACCATGTAACAAACTGAATTTAATTTATTTAACAATTACAAATCTAAAATGTGTACCATACAATTGCTTTCAGGCCCCTGTACTTTGCTAACCCCAAAGTCTCATCAGCAGACTTTAGAAATCACTTAATTAGAAAAACAGAGTCCACCTGTGTGTAATTTAAACTCTATATAAGAACATATGTTCAGAGAAGGCCTCAGAGGTTTGTTGGGAACATAAGAAAACAAACCACACCACAAAGACCAAGGAACACAACAAATAGGTCAGAGACAAAGTTTAAGAGAACTTTATAGCAGTTAGGTTATAAAACAATATCCTAAGCTTTCAACTTTTCTAGAGGACTTTTTGTCCCATCATCCAAGAATGGAAATATTATGGTTTGTGTTGGCAGTTGTAACGTGCCAAAAATGAAAAGATCCAGAGGTACTAATGGTTTTGCAAGATGTTTTGTAGAGGGGCGAACTGAGATGCAAAGACTTGAGATAAACTACTCCCACCGAAAGTACCTGAAGCTGATCTCTCATTCAACCAGCTATCAACAACACAGAGTGAACACAGTTAGTGTAAGTTTCTGACCGAAGGGGGTTCTGCTCCTAAGGTTGTGCACCCACAAACCTTGATCAAATTGGCTGTAGATGCAGCTGAATAAATGACCTACATTAATAGATGGCACTGACAGTGAATACCCTGGTTTATAACCCCACCCCCATCCTGCCGCACTCTACTGTACATTCTGTCTTTGTGCTGCAGATCCCTTCATCACATGCGACATGTAGCAGTTTTCATACTGTAGTTATGGAGAAAAACTCACAGTCTTCCACAGGTCTGTATCCCTATATTCCAATCAACCCCACACCACAAGATGTGGCCAGATCTTGATCTCTCAACACAAACCGCTTCAGCACCTACTATGCTTCTCAGGCAGGAAAGCAATGGGAGAGGCTGGAGGAGGACAGAGTAGCTTTTATAGAGTTACTCCACAGCTAACTAAAGAATACATGAACCCTGGGGGCCACTGAAAACACCAGAGTCAGGGCAGGGGCTGACAGAGGCCATTCAGCACTATGATTCTCAGCGCTGCATGCTCGACTGCTTCATTCACAGTCAAATTGATAATATATTGCTTCTTTATCAAGAATCTGATCTGCTATCAGCACATGTAGGATAACATATGGTTAGCATATGTACCAAGAAACGCCTTCAAGATATCTTCAGTGGGACAATAACCCTGCACCAGACGATTACCAGGCAAAATGGTGGCTCCACTCTGGCTTTATCATCACCATGAGGATCAAGTAGATTCAACTAATACCTTGTTTCTGTGGACACAAAGTACTGCTCCACTTGGCTTTCCAGGGCCAACCAGTTATAATGACATGCGCTGTTGCTTCACAGCAGAATAGCAAAATATACACTGCAACAAAGGCACATTTGTACATGTACGTATAGCAAAATTTTTCCAACGTGAAATTGTAATTTAGACTAAAGTATCGAAAGCTAACATGCAGACAAGGCATGCTAATTGTTGTGGCGCAAACTTCTTTCAGCAATGCCGGCCAATAACATTTTTCTTAAATCAATACATTTAAGTACATTTTTTCAAACAGATTTTCCTGATACATATGTTTCTGATTCAATATTATACAAACTCAGATGTGAAATTAAAGCTTATTCCTCCTTGAACATGTTTTTTAAAAGTATGATAGATGTACTAGATAGTGAGATCAAGCTGGCTCAGGGGTCTCCATCTTTCCTATTTGTAATGTTGACTTTTCCATAACTCATTAAAATTTGACTTAAATTACAAAAAGCTTAGGATGTTTGTTCATGGTCATATTTTAAGCCCAATTTCAAATAGAAAATAATGGAAAGGACAATACACAGAATATTTAAAAAATATTAACAGAGCCAAGTAGCCAAATAGAAGAAGGGCTAGACCAGGTATGTGCATGACTCCCATTTGGATTTTTATTTTCTTAATGGGTGAAAATAGGAAATAACAGGTTTCTTGTATGGGTCTGAGGTCGTTGACGGGTCTCAAATGTGTATCAAGAAATTCAGTTGCCTGACACAACTCTACCCTATTATCCAGGGCTGCACTGTATTAACATTTAATTGGTGGTTAAAATTGGGTCAATAACTAACCTGTGAAAAATACCATCTGGGGGTCATTATCAGCCCACTCTCTACTCGTGTGAGCCTCATGTATAAATGTCCATAGGCTCATAGTCATGACTACAAAATATGACATAAATACTAACCTTCTCTCAAAACCCTTCAAAAGGAGTTGGAATGACTACTGCCTATGTGGCCTTAAAATGGATTTTGCTCATGCTGATTGGGTACAAAGTAGACCTGAACTCACCATGGGTTTCTTGCATGAGACCCACTTAAATTTACAAATTACAATCTACATTGTCAAAAACTATTATGGCACCCTAAATAGGTCTCAGCCCGTTTTCAAATTGATTTCTAGGAAAGGCAGTTCAAATTGCACAATATGTCTTTGCCAAATACAAGCCCAAACTTTTCTCCACAGTTTTCTTGCATCAAACCTAAAGGCAATTGAAATTCATAACCCACAAACAAAAGCATTTGGGATATTTTTGGTCCATTTTCCACATACTGGAACCCCATATTTAAATTTGCTGAAATATTCTTATGGCTGCCGCAAAATATTGAAGAATTTTCAACTCAATTGCCATTGCAAAATAGTGAGAAGCACAAAGCACTGTAAAAATTAACATTTTAACATTATGTTGTTGCATAAAAGGATGTTCCTCTCTGTACTGTGTGGGGTCCTATACCTGGCTGCAATAAGCATACATGATGATGTGTACTAAATGGGCCTAAGCTCACAATAGGCTATGTATATCTGATCCACATGGTCTGTCTAAAAGCAATACTGTACATATAGACAAAACCTGTAGAAAACCATACTTGGATCATAGTTAGCCTAATGGATATTTAAAAAAGCATTTGAAATGATGCAACATATCTTGGCCCTTATAGGTTATGCTTCTTGTCCAGAGCCATTTTCTACTTGAATAGGCCCTATATAAAAATGCTAGGTATGTCATTAATGTAGCAGCAGCAAAATCTGACATCATTATCTAAATATCTGAATGTGATTCAGAGGTTTCATAATGTGTTGTATGACAGCATTATTTGGTGGAAGTCCTGCTGCTGGTCAGTTAGGCAGACTGAACTCTTCAGCCCCTCAGTATTTTTCATTTATTTATTTTTACCCATTAGCGTGCCAAGAATGGATTCAGGAAAACCCAATCTCCACCCTGATACCTCATCACTGCCACCAACCACACAGGAACACTGAGCACTCTGTGTTACAGTTCAGCCAAATATAAAACCACTGGCAGGGATGAAGCATATATAATGAGGGACTCCTGCTGCTCTTTCCATGTGGAATTTGGGATAATTTCCCATGTAAAAATGTCATTAACCAGAGTTATTTGACTAAAAATAGGTAGCACATTTGAAGAACCAGGCTGTAGCTGTGCTTCCAGGTGGTACCACTTATTGTTTAGGACAGTAAAGGATTTTACAACCATCTAACAGAATTAGCGGTACCAAAGCAGAACACAAAAGAAGTTAAGAAAAAAACATTAACCCAACTGTAAAATATGTCATTAGGCTCTTTGTCGTTAAGAAATATTGGCCCCAGGCCCTTCTGTGTGACCAGCAGGTTTCACATGTGTATTGTACCCTGAAAAGATGGGCTTTTGTAAGATCTGGCTGTGGGGGGGGCTTGGTTGGAAGAAGAGCGAGGGGCCATCAGTTTTCTGGAGATGGCAGTGTGCATGACATGATTACGGGATGTTAATGAGACTTCACTTAAAATCATAACACACCACTGGGTGGGTCTAATACGTTAAAACAAGAGAACATTTAAATTAATCTTGAAAAAATATAGACCACTACTCATTCTATTTGTAAATCAGTTTGAAGTCACCACATTTTTTCTGCTTTGTTCACTTTTTACAGGATGCTTGCAGTGAAAAAAATGGCTCCACCTCCAACATAAGGATACCAAACAAAAGCCGTCTGGTAACCTTAGACCCCTAAACTGCTCTGGATTCCTAAGCATCAAACTCAATGCAGTATAATGAGTGATTTAAATTCAGTGTGTACTCCTGTGTGTGCTACACCCAGGATGTCCCCGTTGAACCCAGTGTGAACAAAAGGAAACGTAAAATGAAACCTATTTATCTCCAATGAGGGGGTCCCCTCAAACGGTAACTGTTTATACATTCAAACTTGGAGTTCCAAGATTTCAAATCACAGACCAAAGAAGACATGTGTACTTACATCTTAAGAAAAGGAAGAATTAGAATATTTAATGCAAAGGAAGTAAGGGGCTAAATCAAATTAGCAGCATAAAATAAATGCTCCAGTTTTGTTCATGTTTTGAGGAACTGGCCCTTTACAAGCCCCTTGACAGCTTGCAACATACTTAAACAAACTAAAAGTGGTAACTGAACTATAATTACATGTTGTTTCAGGAATTTTCAAATAACATTATAAAATTTAAATGTACTAGGCCAGGGTTTTTTTATTGATCATGAATATTTTGTAAAAGAAAGAGAGAAAAAAACAACAACAAACAAACAAAAAAAAAAAACAGACTGCTCCTTTTAAAGGCCTCTACAAAAAAAAAAAAAAAAAAAACCTGGCAAACCTGAGTGTCAGAAGCCAAAGGGAACATCTTGTCCCTGGCTCTTTGTTTGTTGTCTATAGTGTTTCTCCTTCAATTAGAAAGCAGCACTTGGCTGAACCTGACTAGGCTGGGATCCGTTCTCTCGTGATTCTGCTAGTATGGGCTGAAAGGAAGCAGGCTGCCAGAGTCTGACTCCATGAAAACATGCTAAGATTGGCTGAGGCAGCCCTGCTATACTCAGATGACCCACATTTTGGACCTGCCCAGTAAAACGGGAAGAGAGGGTCATTATTATCAGAATTTATAGGACACTGCCCAGTGGAGCAAGCCAGACGACGGAGCATATCCAAACAGAGAGGCAGGCGAAAGGAAATGCTTATTAGGCACGGAGACGAGGGCAGGGCTAGCACGGAGCAATAAAACCGCACTAAACTCACATGGTCTGGGCTGATGGAGGGGGGAACTGACTGCTGGAAGCAAGGCTGGAGCTTTCTCTGAGACAAGGCAGCAAAATTAGGAGTTTCTGGATCTTACCAATTAAATCAAAACAAACCATCCTTATTAACACAAATTAAAGGACACAAGCTGAGCAACAAGACAAAAGAAAAGGCTTGAAAGGCAAAACGAATAATGAGCTGTGGTAAAGCTGCACTAAAACAAAACAAAACAGTAATTACAATAGACACAATCTTCTTTGTTGTAATTATAAGCCACATTTCTCTCCTTTAGCGTTTTCTTCACAAATGGTGATTTAACAGCCGGCAGTCGGCTCTGCTGGAGCAACAGTAAAAGTTGACTCCAATCAATAGTAAATTACTCTGTACCAGCCACAGAGAAAATCCTCAAGCATTTGGTCTCCCAATGTGTTTAAGGCTGGTCTATTCTTTTTGTTTTCACTGAATATTATATCCCCGTGCAGTTGTTATGAATGCTGATAAACCTACCAATAAAGTGACACAAATCAGACAGGGAGATGAGTTTGAGACGAAGGAAAGACAAAGGCTGAATTCCATTTTCCCCCAATAGAGTCGTTTTTAGGGGTGTGGCATTCCAAAGCTTTCTGTGGAGCAGGAGGAGGGCTTTCTACCCTCTAAAAATGGACTCCCGGTTAACATATTTTTCACGGCACAATGACCATTGTAATGTCATTATTACATGTGGTTTCATTGTTTAATTGTGATAATCTGTATTGTATAAAGTAAAAAGTGTTCATATATATATATATATATATATATATATATATATA